>LD350734.1:0-33713 GCA_001465055.1 Ptychodera flava
ATGTTCAATTTCGCATTAAATAATCATATTTGTGAGCTTTCGAGCCCATTTTCACTACCAAGTCGCTCGAACGATGTGTATTCCGACATATTGCTTGTTTACATTCAGAACGAGGCTCTGCAGCCTATTGAATTATGCAAATTTCTATACGTCCGCTCAAGCTGTTGATCGCGCTTGTCAGGAGTCATCAATCGCTGGTTGAGAGCTGGTGGCACATATTTAATTAAAAAAGCAAAATCGGCGAAATTTTCAACATTAGTTCAAGTTAAATATGATGGTTGTACTAACCTGTAAGAAAGAAGCTCTTTGGACCTACGACGTGTCCCACAAGCACACCACACAGCGCAGGAGAGGCAGATCCCAGACGTAGACGTGTCGAACTGTACGCTTGCAAGCAGTATAGCAATATGGCGGACGTGTTGACATCACCGTTGTCGAATGGTGGCGCTCGTTCAGGCAAACTACGGGTGCGTAGATCCTGGCGAGGCACGCACCTCACACTCCAAATTTCACACTCATTTTCCCGGTGCGTAGAAAAATGAGGCCAGTCGAAAAAAACGTTAGTAAGCACTATTTAGGCAGTTCTTAGGCCATTGGAAGGCTAACATTATAAAGCCAGGGCTTTTGGCTTTATTACGCAAGTCTGGTCTCGATAAGTCGTGAATTCCTTACTACATGATCTCGATAGTACTAGTACACAAACGCACACACACACACACACACACACACACACACACACACACATATATATATATATATATATATATATATATATATATATATATATATATATATATATATACCGTTATTTATTTATTAAGTGAAACTTAGGACTTGCATCAATTGTGAGTAGATTATAGTTCATGCTAATTTTGTTGAATAAATTTTAGCAACAATGTCGTCCGTGGACAGGTTTTGGCAAAATGTACTTCTTGTAAAGAAATATATCTACTCACTTTGCAGCTGTTGGTATTTGTTGTACGTTATACCATAATCAAGTTTATACCCACCATCGTCTATGAGGATGTATTGTTTTATACAATTATTCATTTACATGCCATTTTGATTATCATTTTACATTTCCTTTGTTGCTTTTGGGAGAGGCAAATATTGCAGTCGATTTGAAAGTCATAATTATTAACCAACTAACTTATCACAATGTCATACACAAGCTTGGTTTTTTAAAGCCTTTCTACCTACTTGGCTGTGATATTATAGAAAGAGTAATGGCTCAGGATTCACTTCATCAACATTTATGTCGATTTTTCGTCTCATTCTAAATGCAAAGAAGGTCTGTACTGTAGTTCAACCAGAGTACTCTCATATTCATATAACGCTAATAATTGTATAACATACCATATTTGCCAAATATGTAAGTTCTAAAAATGCCAGACAATCAAACAAAGACTGACATAATTAAGGACGTCTAGACAGGTCAACTGACAGAACAGATAAACAAGGTCAGGCTAGATAATAGTGATAATTATTCTCAGGTCTTATTTTGCCTTTTTGTTTATACACAGCATCTACTCAAGAAATGTCAACTGAAGATATGGTGGATCAAGATAGCTTGTCATTGTCTGGTACGGCACTAATATATATATATATATATATATATATATATATATATATATATAACGAATATAAAATATATAACGAATATAAATGTATTATTAAATCTGAGAATTTATTTTACATCGGGGAAATCAATTAACTATGAATATTAATCACACATTATCATTATCATGTGTCACGTCTATTGCGCATTGGTCCCGGCGGATATTAGAACTGTAGGATTAGTCTAGTTCGAAGGTAGGGTTCCTCTGCACCTAATGGATATATATTATTTTAACCTACATTTTAGTAATCCTTAAGGTTTATAATTAATGAATTTTGATGTCCCCAAAATCAAATATCGCCCCACAGGATGTTGGGCACCATCTTGGCCGCCATCTTGGATATCAACAATGGGGACTTAATGAAGAAAGCAGTCAAACAGTGTGGAGTTGAACTCTTTATTTGAAATATCACAGTTAAAATGAATAAAATCAAACAAGGTTAAACGTCGCACAAAAAAACCCTCCCTCTCCACCCAAAGGGACTGATTTCTTCGCCCTGTGCTGTAATGTGGGAACCAGACAAGGGTGCATGCTCTGTCCACTATTATTTTCAAGTCTTATTATAAACGAACTTGCGTCTTGTATGAACACAGAAAATGGGGGAATTTCAATTAACTCGAACTTTGACAACGTTGGGAGATGATATAATTGATGTTGCCGATCTGCCCCATTAAATTACAGAGAAAGCTGAACAAATTTGAAATATTTTGTAATCAGTAGTTCATGTCGGTCAATTTAGACAAGTCCAAAATCATGGTATTTAGAAACAGTTGGATATTGTGAGGATATGAAAAACGGTTTTACGGTGGCTGTCCAGTAAATGTTGTTAAACACTACAATTACACGACTTCCATGGTCACCAGGTAAAAGTAATCTGTGCAGGAAAGGAAACATAGCTCTTTATCAGATAGAAATTATCATCAGAAATTAGGAGGGCTCCCCCTCCTACAAGCATAATTTGACACATGTGTAGCTCCGATAATTTGTTACGGAGCTGAAATATGGGGCTTTGAATACTCATCTGTTATTGATAATGTACATTTAAAGTTTTGTATATTTCTACTTGGTGTAAATTCTAGTGTAAACCACGAAGTAGACCTTTGGCAATGTGGTAGATATCCACTGTCGTGTATTTACATGAAACGTATCGCCTCATGGCTAAAGCTTGTAGATTTTAATAATAACCGATACCCAAATGCTTTGCTACGAAATGTTGAAAGATTTAGACTTGGTAGGCAGACTGAATTGGGTAACAAAAGAACGTGAAATATTATTTCGATATGGTTTTTGTATCGTTTGGCTTGAACAGGTATTAGGCGATCTAAACTTATTTCTCAATCTATTTCTAGACCGATTACGGCATTGTAATAGGCAAGAGTGTTTGGCGTCAATCAATGAGTTGCGACGTCTTCGCATCTATGTTCATTTTAAATCTATCTTCAAACCCGAACTTTACCTTTCCTGTATCCAAATTGCAAGGTTGATCTTGCCAAACTCAGATGTTCAAGCCATATGTTACAAATTGAAACTGGACGTCACTGCAATCCTCCCATACCTGCTAATTAGAGATTTTGTCCATTTTGTAGTAGTATAGGAAATTCGCTGGTAGAGGACGAATCTCACTTTGTTTTACTTTGTCCATTATACTCAGAACTGAGAATTGATTTGATAAGTTTAAGTTACAGAATATATCCAACACAAGAAAAGTGTTTTAATCTCTTATCAGGTTACAATAACTGGGTTCTTCTTGGATTGTCAATATTTATTCACAAAGCCTTTACGATTAGCAATGGCTTTATTACTCAACGAGAAACGGTATAATACTATTTGTTTCTGTCTTTTGTTAATAGTTTTAACTTGTCTTTGTTTCCTGATTTGTGTTCCGTAGTCTTAAAAAGCGATGAGCTTAGTCCTATGCATTTTGGAATTTACCAACTAACTTATCACAATGTCATACACTAGCTGGGTTTATTTTAGAGTCTTTCTGCCTACTTGGTTGTGATATTATAGTAAGAGTAGTGGCTCAGGATTCACTTTATCAACATATATGTCGTTTTTTCGTCTCATTGTAAATGTAAAGGTATGTACTGTAGTTCAACCAGAGTGCTCTCATATTCATATAACGCTAATAATTGTATATCATACCATATTTGCCAAGTATGTAATTTCTAAAAAGCCAGACAATCAAACAAAGACCGACATAATTAAGGACGTCTAGACAGGTCAACTGACAGAACAAATAAACAAAGTCAGGCTAGATAATAGTGATTATTATTCTCAGGTGTTATTTTTGCCTTTTTTGTTTATACACAGCATCTACTCAAGAAATGTCAACGGAAGATATGTTGGATCAAGATAGTTTGTCATTGTCTGGTACGGCACCAATATATATATGTTGGAACATCAAAAACTTAACATATATATATATATATATATATATATATATATATATATATATATATATATATATATATCTTTTTTAATTTATCTTATTAAACTTATGACCTTGCATCTTTTGTGAGTAGATTATAGTTCATGCTAATTTTGTCGGAGAAATTTTAGCAACAATGTCGTCCGTGGACAAGTTTTGGCAAACTGTACTTCTTGTAATGAACTATATCTACTCACTTTGCAGCTGGCGGTATATGTCGTACGTTATACCATAATCAAGTTTATACCCGTTACGCACAATAAGGGTTTTTTGTTATATACAATTATTCTTGTGCATGCCGTTTTGTTTATCGTTTCACATTTCTTCAGTCTATTTCTCCAATTTCCTTTGTTGCTTTTGAGAGAGGCAAATATGGCAGTCGATTTGAAACTATTATTTGTGTTATCAAAAAGTTTTTAATACATGCATAAATCTGAGAATTCCTTTTACATTAGAGAAGTCAATTGAGTGTTGAACATTATTCACACATTATCATTATCATGTGTCATGTCTATTGCGCATGGGTCTCGGTGGTAATTAGAACTGTAGATTTAGTCTAGTAGTAAGGTAGGGTTCCCCTGCACCTCATGGATATATATTATTTTAACCAACATTTTTGTAATCTTTAGGGTCTATAATTAATGAATTCTGATGTTCCCAAAATTAAATATTGTCCCCTGGGGTTCATTTGGCGCCATCTTGGATTTTAAGAATGGGGAAGGTCACATATTTACAACTGGACGGAAGCAGAAACAATAAAATACTATAAATTTTACATTGGTAACTATATTTTTTTGAAGAACTTAGAGCAATAAATAAAACAACAACATTAAAAATATGTGTCTTGAGACTTAGTGGGTGCATGAGCTTGTTTTCTTAATACGTGGTATGCCACATATCCGCGTGTAATAAAAGGGGTAGGGATAATTTTTCCCTTTCTGTTTCGAATCGTGAATGATTAAACCATATCAATAAGATTACGAAGTAAAACGAGTTTGTTCAGCCAATTCTATCATCTTTAACACTTTTAAATTTCTTGACTGGTGTATACTACTTTTAGTCCAATGACATTCATTAGGGGAAGGCTCCATTAACTTTGATGGTACCTGAAACCCGAGTTGCTGCCTGCCAACTCGGGTGACAAACAGAAGACTTTTAATCCCCAAGGTGTTAAATTTCCATTGTTGCGATTATCTTATCGAGCTGGTGCTATGATAGGAACGTCAGGGCTGTAACGACTCACTCAATACCACGGGCACACACATATGCTTGCACATGGAACTATGTTGACAGGAAAAAGTGAACTGCCCTTTTTTTCAATGCAAGTAATCTAGTTTATTCTTTAATTTAGGTTCTAAACTAAGTTTTAGAAATACGGTGAAACAAAATATCGTTCTTCGTTCATTTTCATTAAAGTTTCCTATTTTCGGACGCTTCACTTCAGTAACGCGCATTGATCATATATGCAAATGTGATAAGAACAGCATGGAACGTTCTTTCCAAGTGGCGAGATTTTTCTTGCACTTGCAAACAACGTAACGAGTGAGTAAGGACTCCAAGAGCTGCGCGTATCCTGTAACATTACATCTCCTATAGAGCGAATTTAAGTCAATGAATTGCTAGCCGGATCCGTCTGTAAACAGTATGGCCACTCCACTCGTACATATTATAAGAAAGGAGAAATGGTAGAGGCAGTTAACGAGGCCGGTCGGCGGACGGCACAATTTTCAGTGATTTAATTCACGGTATTAATTTCACAATAAAACGAATTCGCGAGCTTACCATTGATTTTTGGTGATGTTGAATATAATTGAAAAAAAGAGCTAAATTCCAGTGTTCATGTTTGATAAAATTCCAAATTGACGACACCCAACGTCAACCTGTACGACACCGTATGTGTACAACACACCTGCAGTCGATTAGTCGATTGTGACACGGTAAGCTTACACATAATGCAATATCGGTCGACCCACAGTCCCTCTATCCAGGCATTTCTGCAGTTGTCTTTCCTATTCTGCTCAGTTAAGAGACATGATTTCACAGAATATTACACAGAAAACATATTTTATCATATTTGGAGGCACTGAATACTAGCATTGCAAGAGAAAGCGACGACAAATTTTCCGGTTTGATTCCAGCCGTTGCTTGTGCTACGTCAACACACTCGCAGCGATCAACCCCAGAAATTATCGCACACTATCATCATTTACGATGGGATAGGGATCACGAAAAACAAACACCGGTTTCAGGATATGATGATTTCTGTCTTCGTGTCGTAGATAGACGCAGAGAACACTTAATAGAGCCAAAAACAGCGAAAATTCGAGAAAAGCGTACACACAATCGGGGACTGTGGCATGCAGGACAAACCCAAGCTACGCATTATCACGTGACTGCCCCTCGTATCGCGGTTTGGCTGTGCGGTCCAGGTGATTGACACCTTTTACAATAGGCGTTTCCAGACCGGTGGATAGAGGGACTGTGGTCGACCTGAAATTTGACACTGTGATCGACGTAGCGTTTCAAAAGTACGAAAAATGAGACCGAGTAATTGTTTTTTTTTATTTAGATTTGATCTAAAACTTTCGGCAACCAACAGACAAAGTCCTACTCTTTCGCAGAAAATCAACGTTTTCAAGCGTAGACTCCCGCGTAGACTTTCCCTTCCGCTTAAACCACGGCCCCTCCGCAAAACGCGATGTAGATCTATGATCGACTATGGATGGATTGACGTGGCGTTTCAAAAGTGTGAAAAATGTGACTCAGTAACTTTTGGTTGCTTTGCATTTGATCAAAAACCTACCCATCAGACAAGGCCCAACTCTTACGCAGAAAACAAAAGCTCTGAAGCGTCGACTTTCTCTTCCGCGTTTGAGACTTTCTTCTCTTTCGCGTTTTAGAGAAACAAATGGCCGGCTATTGGTGGGCGTAACGTCAGTCCAATGGAAAGCTACACCCGATGTGAACGTCGGAATAATTCGGGCTGTAGTCGGGAAAGCAAGGATGACCTCGAGAGCGAATCCCAGTACAGTACACGTTCGCAGATCGCGGTACTACAGGCTTATACTAGATAGCAACAAGTTCACCGCGTAAATTGCTAGATTACATATAGCCACATAGGCACTTCTGAAATGTTATCTCCGGCTTGCAAGACAACAAATATCAAAATATTAATATCAAAACCAGAATTTCGGGGCTAGAGAGCGAAACATTGCTGAAAAGTAGCCGGCCAAAATACGGAAGTAGCCGGTCAATTTGGCCGGCATCCGGCTAAAAATGAACATACGGATTCAAACAGAGAGGCTTGTTGCGATGGACAAGTAGCCTTTGGCTTTTGACCAGAAAAATAAGTGAGTGTTCATTGATAATTCAAAGGCTGGATCCGTTGACACCAAAGTTTGCTCGTGACTTTCATTGCATTGCATGCACCTTTCCGCAATGTGAGTCTGAACTGAAATTCAAAGAGTACGTTTTAGTTAAAGTCATGTTTTGTTGTGCTGATTTTCGCTACCGTACTTTCTTTTATAGGGGTATAAACATTCATACAAAAATAGCTTTTCGTATGCAAAATCAGCGTACGTTAATTAACTGCTAGTATTGTTTAAACAGCATATTATTTGAAAGGGATTCTATAGTACCATCGTTTTTGTAAACTCTTCATGCAATTTTATGAACTAAATGATGACCTCAAAATAACAGCAAGTGCTGGACGGCACTTTTAACGCTGGTTTGAAATCCTGAGTGCCGGACAGGGGGGGGGGGCATCATCAAGTCGTCGCCGACTGGCATTGGCCATGCTAAAAGTAGTTCCGGCAGTGCTAATGTTTTGTTTACACTAAAAGATAATCTGTTCGCATATGTTGACGTAGAGATTAATCCTCTGATAACCAACTCGGGTTTCTCGGGTACGTCAAAGTTAATGGAGCGTTCCCCTCATGTTGATAAATTTGGACTTTTAGCTGCTAATGTAAAGCATTGTTTTGATTACTTAATATGTAAAGTAAATTTCTACATTTTTAGATTTCACTACATGGGAAACTATCATGCAAACCAAATCAAACCCAGCCAAAAATGAAGTTGCACAACCCATTCAAAAGCAACTTTGGTCGACGGTAGCTCTGTGGTGCACTTATGTATTACTGGTTGCTGTCGTACTAATATTTGTAGCTTCATTAGTTGCGCTTAAGGTAGGTGACAAGCAATTTATTTGGTATAAATTCAGAAGTAGAACTATAATAAAATATTTACGCAAATATACAGACAAACAATAATAAAGAGTTTAAAAATAACATGTTTATAGCAAGTATTCATGATAAATTATCATTGGAGTGATAAGTGCAGACATTATCAGATAGTTACATTTGATTTACCAATATTAGGAACGCGAATTGGCTACGTCACAAAAATGATGTTTGGATTCATTGACAATGTTGATTGATTATACATGTTAGTCTATGAGAATACTAAAATAATTGTTTTTCAATATAAAGAGAGCAATATCTGTGCATTTATAGACGTTTATAAATGTACTTGATTGCAAAGAGTCACATTTGTACAAGAAATGTGACTTTGGATTTCCTCTGAAAATGTTGATTCACTATATATCGTAATGTGTGACAAAACTGTGAATATTTTTCCAATATAAAACTAGCAATATATGTGAATTTATAGACGTCAGATAGTTGATATAAATGCGCTTGATTAGAATAGGGTGACTAGAATTCCGGCTTCAACTATATTTTTCGGCTCAGATTTTCCTTTGAAAAATCAGTGCAGGTACGCGTAACGAAATTTGTCATTCTAGAAGCTTTCCTGACAATATTATCAATGAGAGTATTAAAACAAACATCTGCGAAGTAAGAAGAATACCAAGATCTTGCGACCCATCAAGATCAGCATTACTGTTATTGTAGGTGATAAAGTTCTATATGTCGGTAAATTTTAGTCTTTCACTTCCCGACATTAAGCTTTAATTTCCACATATTGCACCATTTGTTAACATTAACAATGCCTACCTGGAGGGAGATAAAATGAAGTGGTGTTTTAATGGTGCGATAAATTTTGGCACATTTTGTGTTGTCTACCTGATTGTCAAATGAAACAGCAGACAACAAGTTTTGCCCCGCCCACACAGAAAAATAATAGTATATACTGTTCTTTGCATTTTATAAGTGTATATTAATACTCCTGATATCCCTACACTTCATTGTTATCCACTTTTGCATTCAAACTGAAAGAAGTCCGGGTCCTGTATCCGCCACAGAGGAGTATGGATTTATTGTAGTCATATACCAAAAGCGTGACATCATTCTATAGGAATAACTTGGTCTATATATGCTATAAACGCACATTAGTAGAAAAAAGGAATTCCCAATGTAATATATGGTTATTATTTACACAATTGGAACTATTATGTGATTATAAGATCTTGAGCATTTTGTTATAATCTATTTAAAAATCATCAATCTAACAGTGTTTTTGTGTGAAGACGGGGGAAAATTTCATAAATTATTGATAATTGTACAATCATCAAATACATCTCGAACAAATTTTACATTTTTGTCTAGCTTTTCGCTTGCTTAGGAAAGGATAACCAATTTAACGTAACTGATTTGTCAATTTTGTTTAGTTTAAGTCAAAATACAAATTCCCTTTCCAAGGTTGATTTGTAGGCATTTACTGTTCTCACCAAACGATGCATGATAAAATTTTAAATTTTCGATGGGAAAATGGCCTTCTACTTCTATCTAAATTAGTTCTGCCGTAGTGTATGTTTTTTTTGGTGATCTCTCTTTTAAATGATTTGGTAGATGTTAAGAAAATGTCTTGTACATTTATTTATATCATATACAAGGATATGAGACCTGGTAAATTTTATTAAACTACCCTTTTCTTGTAAGTGAGCTAATTAATGCTGGAAAATTTTACAAAATCACTGAATTATTTCAGCTCTTCTATTAAAAATGAACTATTTTTGGTAGATGCAAAGAAATGTAATGAATATCATCTGTCTGTTGAAACCATAAAATATCAACGGCGGAAACCAACAGTTTTTGTCTGGAATTTTTAGGGACTGTGCAGAGATGTCTTTGCAGCTTTCAGGGACCACCTAGATGTGACCCTGAATCTTTTAAGGACTATCCTGGTGTGACCTTGAAACTTTCAGGGACCACCAAGATGAGTCCTTGAAACTTTCAGGGACCACCCAGATGTGACCCTGAATCTTTCAAGGACTATCCTGATGTGACCTTGAAACTTTCAGGGACCACCCAGATGAGTCCTTGAAACTTTCAGGAACCACCCAGATGAGACCATGAATCTTTCAAGGACTATCCTGATGTGACCTTCGCTCATCAGCTTGTGCATTCACAAGCATTACTTGGTAAAGCTGACAGACAGAGGAATCACCGGAAAGATTTGGTCCAACTTCCTGCACATAAGCGTCAATATCCAGCACCTCGAAGCTAAGATTATGTAATGGCTTAACCCGGTGTCCTCATGGCTCCGATGTGTGACTGGTCGGCCGGCACTGAAACACGTCTTTGCGTATTAATCACGCGACGAGATCTACAAGGCATGTTCACCCTGGCATAAATGTGATGAACTGGGCAGTGGCTGAACCTTCAGTCGGTTTAAACATGGAGGTAGTAGAGAAGTACTACCTCCATGGTTTAAACGAGCCTCTTGACGATTAATGGCAATGTACTCGTTTTTTGAATATGCTGTCCGAGCCGACGCGACGGTGGTAAACAATTTGCATGATGGCATATTCCATTTTAATCTACAGGGACACCTAGGGCGCATCGTGCGATTGTGTAAGGTCCCGGGTAAGGTACATGTTGCTCCTTCATGCTGTAAAGTTTTCCCACCGTTTAAAATACTTTGGTTGTATGTTACAGTCTTCATGATTAATTTGGAGATGTTGTCAATGATGCTTTTCTCGTTAAGCGAGACACCGAATCGTACACCAATAATATGGTCCTTGCTAATTTACATAATAAAGGTCACGGGTCACATTGTTGTGAGACTCTGCATAGTTTGAAGTCGATTGTGTAAACGACGCGACGTTCGAATGAATTTTGTCCACTGCACTAATTCCTTCATCGGGAAAGGTTACCGATTCTGAATGTAGAACGTCCATTGCCTCAGTTATTTAATGACAGAACTACATGGAAAGCAACGGAATACTGGATATCGCCGATGAATTTGGTGTATGTTACCCAGGTCCTTTGTGGAGTGACAGTGCTGTTCCCGATCTCGACAATGATGTCAGCAACTGTGATCGTAGCGTGAACATGACTAAGTCTATGAATCCTTGAATCTTTCAGGGACCAATTGAGGTGTCCCCGAATCTTTCGAGGACTATCCTAATGTGACCGTGCAACTTTCAAAGACCGCCAAGACGAGTCCTTGAAGCATTCAGGGACCACCCTGATATGTCCCTGGATCGTTTAGAGACCACTCTGATGTGACCTTTAAAATTTCAAGGACCACCCGGATTAGTCCTTGAAAGATTCAGGGACCATCCGAATGAGTCCGTGAAACTTTCAGGGATCAACCTGAGGTGTCCCTGAATCTGTCAAGGACTATCCTAATGTGACCTTGAAACATTGAGGGACCGCCCACATGAGTCCTTGAAACTTTCGGGACCACCCTGATGTGACCCCTAAACATTGTTTGAAATAGTAAAGAACCAATCAGATATGATCCCGAAACCTTCAAATGCATCCAGGTCCTCTAAACAATACAGCAATCATAAAGTTTTGACCTTTAATCTTGACATTTTCAAGAATGTGTATCAATGAGATGAAATATCCTTCAAAAATTGTCAAAAAGGATACATTTACAATTTTTGAATAGCAGATGGCTTTAAATACTATTTTTTTATACTACTTTAACATTTAGTTCGATAATTACAGTTTTGATATTTTCACTAGAAAAATTGATAAGTACTAAATGATTTGAGTAAACCCTCTCTTCGAGAGCATATTCTGTGACTTTTACGGTTCATCTTATAATCACAAAATAGTTCCAATTGTGTTTATTTTTGTTATCAGTTAAACACATATAAAAGTACTTTTATGGGTATGGATTTATTGGTATGTTCACAATTTCACATTCAACAAAACATCTTCTGACGAACATACAAATCATTCGGTTTTGCTTTTAAGGTGAAGAGGAATGAAAATAGCACCCGTAGTGTTTCAGAAGAAGCTGAAATTCAACTGGTAGGAGAATGAATTGACACATAAAAGTACTCTACAAGGGTGAATTCTGTTCGGTATAGTGTATACTTAGACTTGCTTAAAATATTTAAATCGCTGCAGATTGTCAATCATTTATATATCCTAAACTTTGTAAAGTCCGCTTCTTGCACTAAACTTCTGACATCGATATCCTGGGCGTCGATATCATTTTGGCGTATTATCTTGTGACGTATTGTTTTCAAGCGGGAAGAGAGCTCATGCCGTTAGTACTGAGTGGTTGCATTATTTTGCAATTGGGTTATGCCATTAGAGATGTGTTCCTATTGCATCTACTCGAAATGTTCTTCACTCTTCTACTTCTTCCTCTTCTGTAAAACTTTGGTCGATCTAGAACTCACTAGCCGTAGATGTAACCGTCTAAATCTTGGCTTACTGGGGCATATATGTACTCATGCGCCTGACCCTTGAAGTTTCGATCGTCATGTGATATATCCTCTATCGTAAACTTTGTCTTGCTTTTGTGTGTATAATGACCGCCATGTAATTCATTGAAATACTACTAGTAAAGTAGGAGTAGCAGTAGTAGTAGTAGTAGTAGTAGTAGTAGTAGTAGTAGTAGTAGTAGTAGTGTAATTATTTGTATTGTTGTTTTTTCTGTTTTTCTTGCTATTTTTGTGTTACTATTTATTTATTCATTTATTTATTTAATATTTATTTATTTATTTATTTATTATTATATTTATTTATTTATTTAAATCATTACTTTATTTATTTGCCTAAAATTGTATAATATATATTATGTTCTGGATAAATGAAGATCACTCTCCATGGCAACATTTTTTGAAATTTGATGAACATTTTAATTTTCCTTGTGACAACCGCATGTTAAATTAAAACAGCACGTAAGAGATCTCACTTACTTTTTCGAGAAAATTGGCAATCTATAGAGACAGAGACTTTTCGCATATTTTGGAATTTCGCTCCTTTCCCAAAACAACCAAAGTATCCATAGCAAATTAGAAAGTCTCTTTCGTTAAACTTGAATACATATTT
This sequence comes from Ptychodera flava, assembly GCA_001465055.1. Taxonomy (NCBI): domain Eukaryota; kingdom Metazoa; phylum Hemichordata; class Enteropneusta; family Ptychoderidae; genus Ptychodera; species Ptychodera flava. The sequence continues at coordinate 13,311 of LD350734.1, forward strand.
GTCGATAAGCTGTTCAAGTCGCTCATTGCACTCTAACCAGCCGCATATGTTTCCAAGGTTGAGATGACACTACCCGTGTGACCATGTGGTCTGACACCATTTCACAAAATACTCTCTTTTTTTGCCGTCAAAAGAGTACAGTTGACCAAACTAAAACTTAAGTTTTAGAAGTCTTCAGCTTCTACTACTTTTCGTTTGTTTTGTATGTTGAATACATAAATGCATATCAGCGTGCTTATTTAAACATTTGTGTCTTTTAATTTATGAAGGGTGCTATCCCTCGAAATACTGATGTAACGCGAGTCGAGAGAAATGAAACATTACCTCCGATACAAGAAACGAACGCGATAAACCAGTCGAGTACCACGTGCTCACCAACAGAAGATGATCATGACAGATGGGAATTCGACATTTCAAAATTAACTTTCAATGCAACTTCTATTCTTGGAAGGGGAGAGTTTGGGGAAGTTAGACAAGCTGATGCTGAAGACATTGCGGATAATAAAGGAATAACTAAAGTTGCCGTAAAGTCACTGAAAGGTCAGGGAAATATAGAAAAGTATGCTTTACACCTATCTATTATTGTATACTAAAACAGGTTTCCAGGCAGAAATCTAAATGCTTTAGGAAAGAGAATTTTTAAGATATTGGCTTATTGACAATTTTCTAGAGAAAAAACAAACATTTTTTTTCTTATTTTCTGTGGGCGTGGGCTAATGTCATGGCGATTCTGTCTGTCTGTCAATGTGTGTGTGTGTGTGTGTGTGTGTGTGTGTGTGTGTGTGTGTGTGTGTGTGTGTGTCAGTGTGTGTGTGTCTGTCTGTCTGTCTGTCTGTTTACACGATAACTCAAAAACGCCTGAACGGATTCATATCAGATTTGGCAGACAGGTACCATAAGCTACTTGAAAGAACTGATTAGATTTTCGTTAGTGTGGCTTGCATATTAATGAAGTTATGTGATATCGTTTATTCCGCACAATGGTTTCCCTATGAAACGGTAATGACAGTGTAGACATATATCAAGAAACACTGCACAAAATTTCATGAAACTTTTCTCAGATGACAATTTTAGAAAATTATCATGATACTGTGAGTGTCATGTCAATTATCTGCTCATTTGCATATTTAATGAAATTTTGTTATTAGTAACATAATTTTGAAATTCCTGCACCAAACTTGATGATACTTGCAACAAATATTGATCTCGTATATCTAATTATACTTAGTAGCATTGGGCAGTATCAAGTTAATAAACAGCTCATTTGCATATTTTATGAAGTTTTGTAATTAGTCATATAACTCCGATAAAACTGCACCAGATGTGATGAAATCTGCTGCAGATACAGATCCGAGTGATATCTAACCGTGGTGTAAAGCATTTGTAGTTTTAAGTTAATTAAGGGTTCATTTGCATATTTAATGAACTTTGTAATCAGGTATATATATACCTCTAAATTTACGACAACGAACTCAGTGAAATTGGGTACGGATATTGATCTGTAAACTATCTAATTGTACTGAGAAGCATTTGGCAGTGTCAAGTTAACAAATAGCTCATTTGCATATTTTGTGAAGTTTTGTAATTAGTCATAAAAGTCCAAAATAAATGCACCAAATGTGATGAAATCTGCTGGAGATACAGATCCGAGTGATATCTAACCGTTGTGTAAAGCATTTGTAGTTTTAAGTTAATTAAGGGTTCATTTGCATATTTAATGAACTTTGTAATCAGGTATATATATATACCTCTAAATTTACGGCAACGAACTCAGTGAAATTGGGTACGGATATTGATCTGTAAACTATCTAAATGTACTGAGAAGCATTTGGCAGTGTCAAGTTAACAAATAGCTCATTTGCATATTTTGTGAAGTTTTGTAATTAGTCATATAACTCCAAAATAAATGCACCAAATGTGATGAAATCTGCTGCAGAAACTGATCTGACAGATATCTGTTGTGTTGTTGTGTGGAGTAAACTACGGTTCATTTGCATATTTAATTAACTTTCTAATTAGTGATATCACTCCAGAATTACAGCATAAAATTTAATGAAACTTGATAAGATATTGATCTGATAAAAATCCAATTGTAACGAGAAGCATTGAGCAGTGTGAAGTTTGATAATTAGTCATATTACTCCGAAATAATTGCATCAAATGTGATGAAAACTGCTGCATATACTTATCCGATAGACATCTAACTGTGTTGTTAAGAATTGAGTAGTATATAGTTAATTAAGGCTTCATTTGCATATTGAATGAATTTTTTAATTTGTGATATTACTCCAAAATTACAGCATTAAATTTGATGAAACTCGCTACAGATGTTGATCTGATAAATATCCAATCGTACTGAGAAGCATTGAGCAGTGTCAAGTTAATAAATAGCTCATTTGTATATTTCATGAAGTTTCATAATTAGTCATATAACTCTGAAATAACTGCATCAAAGGTGTTGGAAACTTTTGCATATATACTGTTCCGACATATATCTAACTTTGTTGTAAAGCATTTAGTATTGTAAAGTTAATAAGGGTTCATTTGCATATTTCATGAACTTTGTAATTAGGTATATAACTCTGAAATTACGGCATCAAATTTTGTGAAACGTGCTACAGATATTGATCTGATAAATATTTAATTGTGCTATGAAGCATTGAACAGTATCAAGTAAATTTAGGGCTCATTTGCATATTTAATGAATTTGATGAGATTCGCTATAAATGTTTATCACATCAAAATGTATCAGCTGTAGAAGATATTAAGGAGTGACATAAAAGATAATGGATAAGTTGTATACTTAATGATCATTCCTTATTAGGGTTATATATCTGATTTGACTTGATCAAAATTGACAAAATTTGGTATGTATTTTGAAGATACTACGATTTAACATTATTGAAAGTCATTAAGCATGTTTACTCAAATCAAACTCTTAATTTACATATTTAATGAACTTTTGAAATTAGGGATATTTATTTGAATTGACTCGACCTTAATTGACGAAACTTGCTATGTACATTAAAGACACTGTGATATAGCATTTTTAAAAGTCATTAAGCATTTTTACTTCAGCAAAATACTTATTTGCATATTTATTTTCATAATAAGATATATATATCTGAATTGACTTGACCAAAATTAATGAAACTTGCAGTGTACATTGAAGATACTATGAAATAACAGTATTGAAAATTTTATTTACATACGAAATGAACTTCACTAATTAGGCATATATATTTGAATTGACTCGACTGAAGTTGATGAATCTTGCAACATATATTGAAGATACTATAAAACAACATTATTGAAAGTAAATAAACTTTTTTACATCAGCCAATTCCTAATTTGCATTTTAATGAGCTTTCCTTATTAGGGATATTTATCTGTCTTGACTAAACCAAAGGTGACGAATTGCTTTTTACATTAAAGATACGATGATACGATATTGTTGAAAGACATTTAATATTTTTACATCAGCCAATTTCTAATTTGCATATTTTAATAAACTTTCCCGATTGGGGATATATCCTTTGATTTAGAATTAATCTGTGCTGAATATTATTCATTATTTCGATCATAACACTTTCAATGAAATTGCAAACATGTGGCAAAGGTTCAAATTTACACATATATGCGATGTTATGAATCACGTGAGCATTTTCAATTCATATCTGGTTTCTTATTATTTTTGTGATTTTTGTTGGGTTATTCTCTTTAAATCTCAAAAGTTACAAATTCATTCTTTTAAATATAGATGATGCAACCGAGAATGACAAGCAGAATTTCATGCGCGAGATGGAGATAATGAAATCATTCCAATTGTCACATCCTCACGTGATTATGCTACTCGGTTGCTGTACAAAAACAGGTGAGGGATAACACTAAATGACTATGAAAGCCGTTGCTATACAAGGTCATTGAGAAAGAAACGCATGAAAATGGTTGATGCAGTTTATGAGATGCTCCGTGCTACCTTTGATATATCGACAACACTTTTGTGATAAATGTCTCATATTGTGGACTGCACGTTATACACGTCGTGCACCTACCTAGCTAGCTACTTAGCTACCTAGCTTGCCACCTGCCTACCTACCTATCTACCTACCTACCTCTTCTTTGTTCCACTCAGGATCCATCTGTATCATAATGGAAATAGCACCGTATGGCTCTTTGCAGGATTATCTTAGAAGCAATCGATCAGAATCATATTATCAAAATTTGCATGCGAACAGTCGAAATATCAGCCCTATTGCTCTCTTACAGTTTGCATGGCAGATAGCCAAGGGTATGAATTTCTTGTCATCTCACCAGGTTTGTTCAGTAGTCTTTTTGTGCATGTTTTAATTGCTTTCCGTATTTAAGAAGATGGCATACAACTTCAATTCAGAGGATGACATACTACTTAAATTCATGTTAATGTTGAATTTGACTGCAATGGATGAACACATTTGCAAGATCCTTTCTGAATTATGGTTTTTGACTTATCACAAAATGCAGTCAATTTTAATAATTGAACGTCACTTCACAGAACTATCATCACATGTTTCCCTCGAAAGGATTAGTGTAATTCAGTGTATGGTGCCATCTGTTTGATATGTTTACAAATTAAATAAGCGGATTTTTGTGTTGATCACTGGTGTACATGAATATTATTTCCATCAATTCACTGGGGAAAACTGAGTTCGCTGCTTTTGAATGCATTAAAAAGTTACTTTTGTCTAAATTCCTCTCAAATTTAATGTTTCGGTAGTGGTGACATGTTAAATGTTAATGTTTGTAAGGTCATCGTCAAATTTCTCAGACAAAGTAAACGTTTTTATATTTTCCATTGCTTTCTTCGAAACATGTTTACAAAATACTATGTTTTTTTACACACACTGTTTGTGCATTTCTTTTTCTTCAGTGTATCCACCGTGATTTGGCCACGAGGAATGTTCTTCTTGGCATAAATAACATATGTAAAATATCGGATTTTGGGCTTGCTCGCAAAGTTTCCGGAACGTGCATTTGCGAACGACCTTCAGAAGGAGTATGTATCGGCTTTAATACCTTTATAGTGAAAAAAGAGCCTGTTTTCATAAATGTTAATGTATGTGATAATTATGCAGATGAATAATTATAACAATAGAAAAAAAAAATATGAACTAGGGCTCTTGTTCAAGTAGGACAATGGTGACAAATCCGAGGGCAACAGATGACTAGATGAACATGTAACGCTTAAAATATACAAATTGACAACGATATATCAGCAATTACTGTTATTCGTATTCGACCATGACATTTACTGTTAATGAAGTGAAGTTTACCTCGTTCATTTTTTCTGTTAATGATAGACTAAGTTACCTTTAAGATGGATGGCAATAGAATCTTTGTGCACATCAAAATACACATCAAAGAGTGATGTTTGGTCGTACGGTATTACCTTATGGGAAATAGTTACACTAGGTGAGTATTAATCCTCTGAATATATATATATATATATATATATATATATATATATATATATATATATATATATATCCGATGCACTAAACCTTGCTTTATAGTCTTCAGTTGTCAAGACCACCAAATGAAAAAATATTGTTACTGGCTCTCTGTAAACCATAAGCAATTTGAATCAATTAGCGTATTCAAAATGGCCGCCCATAATCATATTTCTCTAAAAAAAATACTGAATATTTTGTAATTTCTCATTTATTAACAAACATTTTGCTAAATACAACTCAGAAGATATGTCCTACCATTAAATTCTTTGTATGAGACGCAAATTTGCATAATTTCAAGATGGCGCCCGTTAATTATTAGTTTATTAAAATCCAACCGTTTCGCATTTTGGCGGCTATTTCAATCAGTAGATTTCTCATCATCTGTTACATAGCAGTTGCAAGTACATAGCATATTTCCAATCTTAAAGACGCCGACAATGCGTTGACATCCACAAATAAAAACTGCCAACACATTATCTATTGCCGTTTTCTTTATCCAATTACCTTTATGGTCAGTTTATTTTTACAGAGAAATTTAACTGACATGCAAAGTGATGTGGTAATAGTGATCTGGCTCTGCAAAGATTAGAGCTTCTGCTATGGTTTTCTAGCTAACAAGTGATATGCCTTTCCTTCGACTGGGACCATAGATGTGCTGTTTTCACCAATGACAAATTGAATTTGCAGCTTTTATATCTGATTATTCGCATATTTTATATGTCATATTAAAAAGAAAGCGCCAAGATTTACGTACGTCCTTGAACGATGAGCTGAAATCTGCTGTAGTTACATTTAATCAATGACAACTAAAATGTCTTTTTTTACATATGTAGAACAAAACGTTAGATTTGGAGTACAGTTAGAGTGTAAAAGGAACGCCAGAGTTATTCAATTTTCCTAAAATTTGAAGCAGTTAACAAGAATAGTCATGGTTGAAAAGTGCTACTTTGATTGGAAGCTTAAATATGACCAATCAAAGAATAAAACATTCGTAAACATCAAAGCAAAACGGATAGAGAACATCATTAAGTGTAGTAAATTATATCATGATGACATTCATCTGGGATTGCAGTCACAATATGATAATGATAAAAGTCTAGTCATGTGTTGAAAAGTATCTTCACCCAAAGGAGGTAAATAAGGCTGTGAAGCAGCAACAAGAGGGTGATGCTGAAGCAAGTACACTCGCTGATGAGATTCCCCCTAAAAGAGCAAGACGCTCAGAGTTTCCAAATTTCAGCTTCCTACAGTGCTGTATTTTCTGTGGAGATGACTGTAGCATTAAGGTAGTATGGACCTCGAAAGTGAAAACTTACACGTGTGCTCTAAATTTCCTCGTGGAATCTTTTAATCATTCTCTTTCAAAATCAAGAATAAAAAAGGGGTCACCGTGCAAATTTTGGTACTAGAGAGACAAATTACCCAAGATTTACGGATATTAGAAATTCAAAATGGCCGCCATCCCTGTGTTAACTCTATGCAGAGAAATAAAAATTGTCGAATTTCGAAAAACTAAACCGGTGAAAAGTTTTCTTTCACCAAGAGCTTTTAAAATGAACCCCAACATGCGGTATATCAGAAGAGAATTGTAAAAGGTGGGTTCTATTTTAAGAAGTACCACAAAAACCCATCGAGATGGCTACCAGCAAATATATGCAGGCGTTAAAATGTCAGGCTCAATGAAGTCACTGAAAGAAGAAGATACGTGTGACAAACGAGGTGATGATTGGGCCTATCAGTTCAGAATCAGGGTAAGTGGTGCTGTTAGTAATTTGCATGCTGCGGATGCTCGCTATCATGTAGACAAAATTTATGTCTTCAAGATCAATGAAAGCAGCTGAAAATGCAAAGCAAGTTGGTCTTGATGAAAGGGACGAAGCATTCCAATATGTTGCAAAGGTACTCTGTGAAGACCTATCACAAATCTGGAACTCGGTTGATTTACATGCATTGTACACAGTAAACGGAGGAACTACTCTCTCTAGTCGTTTACTTCTAACTAAACTCTCAGAACACTTTGGTGAGGATATTTTGGTTCTTGCTTCCCCTGGAATTGCTACAATTGTAGCCTTTCAGTGTGGTGAAGCAAAGGCACTGAGAATCATTCCTGATCCACACGATGACGATACAGACTTTGCAATAAACAGAATAAAGAAGGAGATTGTCCAAAAAGTCAAGGATATACCTCGTGAGAGAGGTTACTATGACACACACCTTGATTACAACAGTGCTACAAATCATGTAAGCAACACTCTCCTTGATCTCTTAGCCTCGTTTTCGCCAAAGTTAGATAACACTCTACCAGCTGTACCCATTGGTAATATTGTCAGGTCATTACTAACTAATCACCCAACTTAATTGCAGGTTAGGTTGGCAGTGCTTCTACGGGAATCTAAGGGAATAGTAAAGACAATAAATGATTTTGATGTGACTTGTACATATGACGAGTTGTTACGCTTCAAGAAATATGTTGCCGTGGAAGCAGACAAAAATACAGAGTTAACGGCAATTACCAAGGCTGATGATGGTCTTGTGCAGATTGTGATAGATAATTTTGACGCGGAGATTGCATCAAATAATGGCAAATTATCAACGCATTCATAAGCAATTCTAATGATTTAACCAGATGTAAATACAAGTCAACAGGTACATGGAATAATACCTCGCCTACAAAGATGGAGATGACTAGAGAAGTAGACTACCAAGTCGAAAGTGTGCAACATAATGGTCCTACGAAACCTGATATGCCGGAGGAGCTCATAAAGAGGGCGATTCGTCCACTGAGAGTACCTGCCCAGATGGCTCTATCAAAGAAAAGGGCCAATGAAAGTAGTCTTAGTTTCCTGAGAGATGTTTTGAAGTCTGATACGTATCCGGAATTCAACGGTCACAACACACGTAAGTGTCGTGAGGCATGAAAAGCATCACAACCTATAACTAAAGCAGTGTTCTTGTCATTAATTGATATGCCGCCAGCTCATCCTGATACTATCATGACAGCAATGAACAAAGCACAGAAATTGACTGAAGAAACTGGACAGGACTTCACACAGGTCACATTTGATCAACAACTGTACAAGGTCATTGTTGATATACAATGGGCATATGCAAACGTCTTTCGCAATTTGATTCCAAGGTTAGGTGGGATGCACATACTGATGAGCTTTGTTGGCGCGGTTGGCGCTTTGATGGCAGAATCTGGCTTGGCAGAAATTTTGGAATCTGTTTTCGGTGGTGTTAGTAAAATGCTAACGGGAAAAAAGTTCCCAGTGAATATGAGAGCTATGCGCATGCTGACTGAAGAGCTTTTAAGGGATGTACTCGACCAAGATCAATTAAACTTCTTTGATGATCTTGTTATTTTGTGGGAAATCCGGGCAAGTAGAAGTCCTACTACGACATTGTGGGTTGACGCATTCATAAAACCGGTGTTTTTGATGATTTTGTATGTGAAGGCCGAACGAGAAGGTGATTGGCCACTTCATCTACGAATGGTCAAACTCATAATGCCTTACTCCTTTGCATCTGGTCATATAAATTATGCCCGATATGGCTTATATTACCTCAGAAGCATGGAGAACTTACCAGATAATGTGCTTGAGCATTTCATGAAAGGTGAGCATGGAATGGAATGTGGAGACAACATTTATGCAGTATGGGCACGGACAAACTGGAATAATATGACTTACACTGAAACCTGAAAGATTGAAGACATTGGCGCTAAGTCTGCATGTGTGTTGTCAATTTGTTGAAGATATAATTGGAGAGTGCTACAGGTCGTCGAGCATCCAGAAAACTCACAAAGAGTACAAAGCAAGAATTGCCGCAGACAAGGTCGACCGAAATTGGTTACGTAGGAAACTTGAAACATGTATAAACCCATACAACCAAGATCAACACCCAATGAAAATCGTGAATGTTGTTAATGGTATGATCGCTCCATCTTCAGTAAATGTTGATAAAGCAGTTGATATTGGTACAGGACAAATAGAGGAGTTTGAAATGAAATTACCAGGAGGCTTCTATGATAAAATCAAGATGAAAGTTGAAACCATGGCAGTCACAAAGAAGTAAATTAAAGTAGGAGAAAGTAACGTACATGACACCCAACTTATTTACTCCAGAGTGATAGGTCTACAAGCTAGTTCAAGAGATATCAACATTAAAGATATCATGTCGTGTGAGCTATCGCCAGTCCCTTCAGCCCTTTTTGATGACTCGGGAGTGATTTGGATCTCTAAATCCAAGTCTATTTTGAAGAACCAAGAAAAGGTTGAAGTTTCAGCTAGACATGCCACCCTAGGAGAATCATGCACTGTGATAGATGGGTGTGCTCTTCTGTGGATTCCTCGTTGGCCAGCATCTAGTTCAATCATACAACCCACTGTATTAGATTTTTTCAGCAAATTCAAACATCACATCGAACAGCGACTGAAAACTTGTGATGTATATTTAGTCTTCGACAGATATAAAGATTTCAGTATGAAGAGCTCTACTAGACTATCTAGAGGAAAAGAAGGAAGCAGGGTGTATCAACTGAGTTCGGCATCACCCTTGTCATCTCAAAAACTTACTCTCACCGTTACACAGAACAAGAAGCAGCTGATAGAAATTATATGTACAGACCTGCAAAATGATATAGCTTTCCATGAGATGAATACTGGAAAACATAAACTTGTGGTAACAGGGCAAGATAAAATGCCTGTAGAAATACAGAGTAAAGATATGATATGGCAACTACTCATGAAGAAGCCGACAATATCATTGTACAGCAGGCTATACAGGTTGCCGTCACTGAGAAGAACCATGTAGCTGTCCTTTCAAACGACACAGGTGTGTAAGTTCTTTTACTCCATCATTATCTTCAGCAAGATTTACAGTTGCCTATGGTAATGGAATCCCCTATCAAGGAAAGAACAGTTATTGATATCCGTGCCACTGCAGTTAAACACAATGATATCATACCATCAATGCTAGCTGGCCATGCATTAACTGGATGTGATACTGTGGCAGCTTGCTTCGGTGACAGAAAATGAACGATGTTAAAAGTATTGAAGTCAGATGTTCCCGTTGATGCAATTAGCGAGTTTGACGCTAATTGTTCTGACATTATTGTGCAGGCTACCAACTTTGTAGCTTTGTGTTATGAGCAGCCTATGGCAAAAACGATGACAGAGGCAAGGATAAATGTGTGGAGTACACGAACAGGGAGACCTTGAACGATAAACACTCCAAATTTGCTTCATTGTCACCAATGACATAGGCATTAATCGAGATTTTGCAAGGTGCTTATTTGCAGACTTCTATTCGGAAGAATGCACTAGAATTAGTTCCCCCAAGTTTTGACCTTTCAAACTACAGGTGGAATAAGGATGAAAGTAGAAAATTACTCTTTCCAACAACAGTATCTGGTAATGTTCCACTAGCCCCCTCTGAGCATTTAAAAGCTGATCAGGTGCTCATGTGCAAGTACAAGTCCATGCAAATCATCGGGATGTGGATGTACTCGTGCAAAGTTAGCATGCACAATATTTTGTTCCTGTCATGCAACAATTGTATGTTGAAACGAACAAACTAGATCGGCAATAGATGAGGGTGACGATATGGAGTAGAACCGACTGGCTGGTCAATGCCCACAATTTTTAAATTAAGCCTTAAATGATCATAGATTTTGTTTTCTAACAAAATTGTTATTCGTGTTTGGATAAAGATACATCTCTTCATTCATGCATGTTGAATACTTCCAGAGTATAAGATTGTGCCTTTGTGTTTCAGATATTCGGTTAAAAACCTGTGCATTTCAAGCTATTTGGCAAGGAATCTGTACAAGCCACTTCAGCCATATTTAATTTATGCAAATTAGTATTCAAATTATGGTCATTTATGTTTAATAATTTGTTTTTTTGTGAAGCAGTAAGATAAATATGCACGTAAGAGCAGAGTTTTACCATTTGAAGACTATTTGTATTTCTCCTTCTGAAAATTAGTGATAATTTTGTTTATGCTAATTATCTCAAATTGCTCAAGGCTGACAGAGGGCCAGTAACTAAATTTTTCACTTTGATGATCTCAACAACCAAAATTCGTTTCAAAAAAACTGAAGACCCGAAAACAAGGTTGAGCAAAAAATAGTGACTTTGCTGCCGGACTATATAACCATATGAGTATAAATAGGGGACTGACATAGCTTGCAGGTAGACATTTGGGATTGTGTCTCTTGCATTACTTCAAGTCTCAGTATTAAAGTGTATGTCTCGCATAAATTCAAAGTTAATTTTGCTAAAAATGAGCCATGCTATATGATTTTGCCATCCCTACTTTATCAAATAAATGCCTTATCCCAAGGAAACGACGCGGTTAAATATTGTAAAAATGCAATATGTTGTGTGATTTTGAAGTTGGCTGCCATTCGGGTCGTTTCTGAATTTTGGGCATTGCCACCGGAAATGACATAACTACTTGAACGTACGAGTGAGCGTGTTCACCACGGCCATAGCGAATGCTTACCACTATGGCTTCAACATGGTGAGAATTAGTTACCCTTTTGGTGGCTGAAGTAACCGCAGCCATTGCGAGTTATAACATGCACTTTATTTAGGATGCCTTATTTGCCAAAATTACACGAAACGGTCGGAAAAGAGGCATTCAGATAAGCGTTTTCTGCAGTGCACATTTTCGAGTGCCTCGCATGCCATGCCTTGGCCTTGTGACTGCGCGTCGAATACACACGGTTCGGAAGCCAGATGTACGGTAAGAAAGAATTTAATTCCAGGGGCTACTACATCGATTATGTGATTGCAATGCCATTCCAGTATGACCATTGTCACCGGAAAGCATTCGTGTGTATCATCATCAACTGTGGACAAGAGCAACAACAGCACTGAGCAAGACTGCGACAGGTTACCGAAAACATGTCGAGGGGATGCGGGGCCGTAGATGTATGACCGTATTTATTTCCACCAGTCAGATGCTGATTCAGCTGCTTTACGAAAGTAATTGTAAATAAAGAATATAGAAGTACTACATCTCATGTGTGTGTGACTCTATATTTAGCAACGTTGGGAGATATCAAACTTATTCCTAAAAAGTTTATGTAGTGATTGACTGACTCTTTACAAGACAGAACGATAGGTTGTGTATAATACAGCACGGCGCTGCCAGTTAAAGTGACACAATGTGTAGCGAAGAAGTTTCATACTGTTGACGAAGCAGTCGCGTTGTCGCATCATCTGTTCCCCTCTGCCCGACAAAGTCTCTCCTAAAATATTTTTGCTTCTTTGAGAATTTCGCAGTCACGAAACAATGAAGACTGTGCTTAATATCGCTGATTTTTGCGGCGAGAACACTACTACTTTGATTTTTTTGCTAACGTGACCTTCAGCCGTTCCAGCTGTGGATTAAAGAGATGTGTTTAAACGGTTTACAATTTTCAACTTGATCTCTACTACATTTATATACAAACGTCATTGTGAAATTCAAATTTTTGTATACAGATTTTGAACGAGGCAATTTATGTTGATAAGTAATAATGAGGTGGGATGGCAACACCAGACTTTGTTCATATTTTGGTAGCTTGCGGTTGTTTGTACGGTAGTGCACTAGTGTGTTGGACTGTGGTTGGCTCATCATAGACGGTCAGCAAGAGTTCCGCTCTTGTTCTCGTTTAGGTTAGGGTCCCGCCTGTTAAAATCTGCAGGCAAGTAAATTCTGAACAGCTTTGTCATATCTTCTGTGACGATGACATTCTCAGTTGCACTGCTTTCCCCCATGAAATTATCACAGTCACCATAGTCAATGCACGAAGTCGCCATCGCGGGTCCTATTAGTGATGTCACAGCTACTTTCGCCAAAACGGGGCGAGCTCGGCAATTTCCGGAAAATGTCGCCATGATTGATGTCAAAACGTGCAACGTTTCCAGTGTTTTCGTCGAAATAACACTATACAACCTACTAAAAAACCGCTCAAATAAGCTTCAGTTTGTGCGTAAATGTTTATTTTATTAATATCAATTTCATTGACAACCAGAACTGGAGTATAGACCTCAAGTCAAACGAAAAAGCCTCAAAATGTGGCGGGACTCACACTTTAATTGTAAGACTTTTCAAGATCTCCACTGCCACGCTGGATTTATACTTTGGACTTTGTGCAACTTCAAGCCTGGAAGCCAAAGGACTGTTCATCATCCGACTGACTGATACAACTTTGAGACTGGAGCTTCACCGTCCCAGCTCAGATAAGTAGCCTGTACACTTTTACAGTTTGTATTTTATCCCTTGACTCGGCGATTAGTTTCCTTTATCGTAATAAATTTCGTTTTATACCGAAAAAGCTAAATTTACCGTTTGTTTGTTTTCTCTCATTGTAACAAAATTTGGGACTGGTCCGAAAATACGAACATTTTGAGCCATTTGACAACATTTTGGCAGCCTTTTCCAAACTACTGTATATTTTGAACTCAGCAAAATTTATCATGGAGAAATTCAAACCAGACGAATTTTTGCGCACCTTGATCAGGACGTATTTGATTCCTTCAGAAAAGACAACTTCATTACACTTGCCGATTTCATTAAAGTAGAAGTTAGAAGATCTATGCGCAAGAGGGGAATACAGTTCAAGATTGCAAAACATTTACTTAAGTCAGGCCATTTTGAGGAATATGCCTTAAACGATTATAATCCTAAGTCTTTCTTTGAACTCAGAAAATTAGAATAAGAAATGCAGGCAGATTTGGCACATGAAATATTACAAATGGAAGAAAGAGTGAAAGAGAAAGCATTAAAATGAGAGAAAAAGAATTAGAAATGGACGAAAGAGAGAGAATGATAGGCAGGAATGATTACAAATGGAAGAAGGACAAAGAGAAAAAGAAGTACAATTACAAGAACATCAATTACAGGTAGAAATAAAACGTTTAGAGCTTGGACAGTCAGGAAAATTCTTCGCTTCAGACAATTTCGACATCACTAAGCATTTCAGGTTAGTTCGCCCTTTAGTTAGTTAGTTCCTAGCTTCTAAGAAAAGTATGTCGATAAATATTTCCTTCATGTTGAGAAAATTGATCAGAGTCTGAATTAGCCTACGGAGTCCTGGTCTATGGTTTTGCAGAGTACTTTGGTGGGTAAAGCCAGAGAAATTTACATTCAGTTGTCAGTAGAGCAGGCTTCAGATTATGCTTCAGTGAAGGAATTAATACTTAAGGGCTATGAGTTGGTGCCTGAAGTTTACCGTCAGAAATTTAGGGATTGTGAGAAGGCGAAGGATCAAACTTATGTTGAATTTTCTCGAACAAAAGAACAACTATTTGATCGTTGGTGTTCTTGGGAGAAATTCTGTCAGGATTGTGAGAAATAACATCAACTTATTTTGATCGAGGAATTTAAAACGTGCATGCGGATTGACATCAAGACGTATATCAATGAACAAAAGGCAGAAACAGTAGAGGTTGCATTTGGCCGATGATTATTTATTGACTCATAAATCTTCATTTGTCAGCAAACCATCCCAGTACTTTTCAAACCGAAACTATGCAGGTAAATTTAAGTCCTCCTTTTCATCCAAGGATTTCTCAAGGGAGAGTAGAAAATCAAATGACAACAGTTCGCAAAGTTAAAGTAACTTTCCCATATCATCAGATCCACAAGTCTCAATCTCCTTCTTGCAAACAGTTTGATACACTTTCTTGTAATTATTGTTAGAAAGATGGCCATTTAATGTCAGATTGATTCAAATTGAAAAGAAAACGTGAAGGTCAGAGTGGTCAAAGGGATCTAAGCCCACCGACTTTATTTCCTCGTCATCTCAATTAGAGTCTAATAATGTCCGCAACGCATTTTCTGAGGCTAAACCCCTCTTATCCCAAATTAAAGAGGTCAAGGTCAATTCTGCTCAAGATTGCATTATGGGTATTTTTGAACCAGCTATTTATGGTGGTATTATATCAAGTCTAGTGATTTGTCTTCCGCTACCCCTGTCAAAATTTTAAGAGATACCGGGGTGCCCCAGTTTTTTTTCTTTTTTTTTTTGCAGATACCCTGTGATTTTCTGAAAAGTCATTTTTAGGTTCTAAAATTCTTATTGAGGGGTAGATTGTAATGACTACATTCCTGTTCCTCTGCATAACGTCTCTTTGTCTTCGGAGTTTGTTTCTGGACCTGTGACTTTAGGTATTAGGCCTTTTTGCATTTTGAAGGGATTCACGTTCTCCTTGGAAACGACCTTGCTGGGGACAAGGGCATTACTAATCCACTTTTGACCGATAAGCCTAGTTTAGATCAGGATCCAGAGCCAATTGAACTAGATATCCTTGATTTATATCCTTTATACTGGAGCCATGTCAAACAAAACTTCTGAGAATCAAAATATTCTCAAAAATGATGTCACAGACATTGACTTAAATGACACTTTTCTCAGTTAGATGTTTTATATGGATTATTCAGTTATCCTTCGTAGATTTGAAACTTCCAGTAAAACTTCCGCTGACCAAGGTCAAACCTTTTTTCAGATCAAATCTTATTGCAAAACAACACAAAGACCCCCTGGGCTGGTCATTTTGGAGTCAGGAAGACTTATCATAAAATTCTCATTCATTTTTATTGGCAGGATGTGGCACAGATCTGTAAAACTTTTTATACATGTCAAATGGTAGGAAAATCCAAATCAGACCATTCCAAAGGCCCCTTTACAGCCAATTCCTGCATTTCAAGAACCATTTAGTAGGATACTCATTGACTGTGTTTGGCCCCTACCAAAAAACCAAGATCAGGAAATGAGTATATGTTGACAATGTTGTGTACATCTACGCGATTCCCAGATGCCATACCATTGAGAAATATAAAGACAAAGACTATTGTGAGAGCTTTAGTCACATTTTTACTTTATTAAGCCTTCCTAAACGTGTCCTGTCCGATCAAGGCTCCAACTTTATGTATGGAATTTTTCAACAAGTAATGGATCAGTTAGACATTAAACAGTATAGATGCTCCGCCTATCACCCAGAAAGTCAGGGTGCTCTCGAGCGATTTCATCAAACTTTGAAAAATATGATTAGGACCTACTGTTTTTACACAGAGAAGCAATGGGATGAAAGAATTCATTTTCTGCTATTTGCTGTCAGAGAGTCGATTCAAGAGTCTCTTGGTTTCAGCCCGTTTCAGCTTGTATTTGGACATACAGTCCATGGCCCACTTGAGCTCTTTCAAGAGAACTATCTATCAGACGATGATGATTGTCTGAATATTTTACAATGTGTGTCAGAGTTTCGTACAAAAACTCACTAAGGCATATGAATTAGCCAGAGAAAACCCTGAGTCATCTGAGCAGTCCAAGAAAATCAAATACGATAAAAACACCTCAAAAGGGGAAATTAGAACTAGGTAAAAAGTTTCTGTTTTCTTCCAGTTCCTGGCAAACCACTCAATGCTCGTTACTGTGGGCCATATCTAATTGATTATAAATTATGTGATTTAAATTAAATCATAATAACACCTGACAGGCAAAAACAAAAACAGTTATGCCACATAAATATGCTTAATCCATAGTAAGATAGGAATAATTCTACTATAACACAATCTCTTAGTGTAGTCCGTTCCAACCATTATGAAAATACTGAAACTTACTTGAGTGAAAATGCTCTAAATTCAAAGCTGGGCTCGGTAAAACACCAGAATTCAGAAATCCTGGAGAATCTGGAGTCTACAAACTTGGCAAACCTACGCCATACTGCAAATTGCGCCAGTCTTATCGGCACCAGATTTCAGTTTGCCTTTCAAATTAGCTGTAGATGCTAGTGATACGGCTGCCGGTGCTGTTTTATTGCAAGAGGATACTCATGGGATAAATCATCCTGTTTGCTACTTTTCGAGCATTTTTAACAGATCCCAGAGAAACTACTCTACAATTGAAAAAGAGTGTTTATCTTTGATATTAGCTTTACAGCATTTTGAAGTTTATGTAACTTCTTCAAATCAGTCAATAGTAGTTTATATTGATAACAACCCTTTTATTTTCCTGCAGAAATGAAAAGGCAAAAATCAGAGATTGTTAAGATGGAGTTTAATGTTACAAGACTGTAACATTGACGTTAGACATACCAAGGGCAGAGGCACTTTGATTGCGGACTGTCTCTCTCGTATTTAGAATTAATTGTTGTTCACATTCTAATACCACATTTTTAAAAGAAAGTTTTTTCTTTGAAAAAAAAAAATTGAAGAGGGAATGTGTTATGTAGTTATTTCCCCCACACTCATGAGCTGAGTTTAATTAGTCTAGAACATTCTCAAGGTCACTGTCCTTCATGACCTCACAACCATGCATTCAATTAGTCATGTTTGGAATGTTCTTGAAATTTAATTAGTTGTGTGAGAGAGATAATTTTAGAGCAGTAATTAGCATGTCAATGAAAGTTCTAGATCGTTATTATATGCTCTTATATAACCACATGAGTATAAATAGGGGACCGGCACAGCCCAGGCATTTGGGATCGTGTCTCTTGCTTGTTAATTCAAGTCTTTGGAAACTCCATCAGTATTAATTTCCATGACTTTCCAAGACCTCCACTGTCACGCTGGATTTATACTGTGGACTTTGTGAAACTTCAAGCCTGCAAGCAAAGGGACTTTTCATCATCCGACTGACTGATACAACTCTGAGACTTGAGCTTTGCAGTGCGAGCTGAGATAAGAAGCTGTACAATTTTACAGTTTGTACTCTATCCCTCGATTTGGCGATTTTTTTTTCGTAATAAATGTCGTTTTGTACGGAAATGGCTGAGTTCACATTTTGTTTGTTTCTCTTACGTAACATTATAATATATATATATATATATATATATATATATATATATATATATATATATATATATATATATATATATATATGCATGAGAAATTTTCTATTTAGTTAAGAAATAGTGCCATATGCACAATTCCCAGAGCTATCGAACTTAATATTAGACCAAATTACAGATCAAAATTTAGTCATAACTCAAAGTTTCACGCGGATTTCACCGACATCTAGATCACAAGCAGATTCAGCTGGCTTCTTGACTGCCTTTCATGTTCAGTCTTTCTGTCCTCTGTTTGTTGGTTGACCAAGAATGAATAGGCAGTTTGGGAAGTCGAAAGGCAACCTTTTTTCAGGTTGGCATTTAGCGATTAGCTCGGATTGCTTATTGAACAGACTTGAATGTGTCCACTGATAATGTGTAGCTTTTCAGCCAGGCACAGAAAACACCATTTAATAGAATATGTGACTGCATTGGATAATATCTACCATTTAATTTGATACTACTGATAACACTTTCAAAGACACATTAGTAATCAAGTGCAATTTTGACATAGATTGGTAGATGAGAATAGAACTTAATCGTCAAAGCATGTCTAAATTCTAAAGACCTCTGTCGAGAATGGTCCACCATGTAAAAAAGCAATAATTTACTCTATTATAGGATATGCCACCTTTGTTTACAAATATAACTACAATTAATATTTGATAAACCCGCACTTCTGAAAAAGGTTCTGAGAGCGTTTATTGTATTATGTACCGAACTTTTGAACTATCTAGGACTACTGAAGCATGGCATGACCAAGCCATGTTGTGCCTGAGCACGAGCAGTTCTGTTGACTATTTGGCCATACATCTGATAAGTTTTGAGATAAAGAAAAATAAGTTACGGACATTATTACTGTTCACTTTAAGTTATAATATCTGTGATGTTTTCGTATCATTATATGGTGAACTTAAATTTATCTCCACTCTGGAGGGTATAAACGTTACCAAATCGCTGACAGTAACTCGGCTTTGGATTTGAACATTTGCCAACGATAAAAAAAGTGTTACGTGAGGTTCTATCAAAATATTATGTAACTGCAATTGTGACTTATGAGCTTTGCAAGACTTTTTTCTAAATCTAATAAATATTTGTTTGGCAGTTAATTTTTGTGACTAGTAGGCTTATACTACTACGCATCGGTATAAGCAGTAACACATTACTGGATTGAATATTCAAATAGAATGAAATGGTACTAACATTTGGGTTTGTGTTACAGACGAGGGTAATAATTATATTTTCGCCATTTAATTTCGATCTTACAACTATTATGACTCATATTTTTCTTCGGGAATATAGGCTCAACACCATATGCTTATTGGTCGTCATCCGAAGTGCTCAAAATGCTGAAAAGGGGATATAGAAAACCAAAGCCAAAGCATTGTAGTGAAGACATGTATGTATCATGGCCTGTCAGTATACGTTTTTTTCGCACAAATATTAACAAAAATCATTTAAATCCATGTCCTTCAAAACTTCAAAGTTTCGTCAACTTTTAACCTTTACTTTTGAAAGATATTTTGAAATTCACTGTAACTCGTAGAAAGGGTTACTTTACTGTATTAAGGAGAACATAAACTTATCATCTACGAGTGAGGAATTAAAATTCACTAAAAATTGTCACTTTCGATTACAAACGATTTGAAATCGTTTATCTATTTTACTTCGTAAAGTTATAATGTAAAGAAATTAAAGATTGTTTCTCAATGATACTTTCATATACAGATATTCACTAATGCTCAATTGCTGGAACAGCAATCCCATGGAAAGACCATCGTTTTCAGATCTCAACCTTATGGTCGGCAAACTTGCCAATGATGTTACACAGGTATGTGCCAATACCATATCAATGACACGCTCATAAGCCTTAAGGTTTATTCGCAGCAAAATATGTTGAAAAGTCAATTAAACTAAAAACAGTAAACGCTTTCTCCTCATTTTCTAATTCATTACCTAAACATTGCCTTGTGAAGTGTTTCATGCATGCATGCATGCATACATGCATACATACATACATACATACATACATACATACATACATACATACATACATACATACATACATACATACATACATACATACA
>LD350734.1:36063-93481 GCA_001465055.1 Ptychodera flava
TTTCATATGTATTTCATGATTCTATTCAGATAATAAATTCATGAAATGCATTTTTTCTTTGATATGTAAATAACGAACACCCCAGGTTGCTACACATTGAGGTATTTCCTCACTTTGCCCAATATTTCATGGATGGTTCTCGAGAGAACCGATCGTCTGGTTATTGATAAAAACCAGATGTTCGCGCGATCCGACGGCTGAGCGAGGTCGTGCAAACCTTAGTAGAAAGGAAGCAGTCGCCGCAGTGTTAATTAGTTTTGTGACAGAGGTAAAATTAGAAAAGTGATCAGCATGTCAATAAAAGTTTTAGATTGTTCTTATATACTCTTATGTTAGCACATGGGTATAAATAGGGACGTGCACAGTTTGCAGGCAGACATTTGGGATCGTGTTTTTTTGCGTGTTACTTCAAGACTTTTCAAACTCCAGCAGTTTAATTTCAAGAATGTTTAAGACCTTCACTGCCACGCTGGATTTATACTGTGGACTTTGTGCAACTTCCAGCCTGCAAGACAAAGGACTGTTCATTCATCAAACTGACTGTTACAACTCTGAGACTCGAGCTTTGCCGTCCCAGCTGAGATAAAGAGCCTGTAAGCTTTTACAGTTTGTATTCTATCCCTGACTTAGCAATTCGTTTTATTTTTCATAATAAATTTCGTTTTATATGGAAACTGCTAAGATCACTTTTTTGTTTGTTTTTTGTCACGTAACAAAATTGGGGGCTTGTCCGTAATACGAATATTTTGAATAATAATATTAATCTTTATGTCTTTAAAGTGCACTACACATACGTCTAAGTGCGCTTTAAAACTGATAAAATACCAGCAAAGCATGACAAACATAAAATGTAAAAACAATGAAATTATGCTAAAACCGTACATGGTTAAAAATAATGAAAATTTCTGCAGAGTAAAAACAGTCAAAATACAAAAAACATTATTAAAATTCTACAGAGCAAGTAGCAGAAAACGTTAAAATAAAATAAATAAATAAATAATAAATCAAGCATCAGCAGTTACGGTAGAATTGTGCTTTACAAAAAGGTGAGTCTTTAAAACACGCTTAAAACAGTCAACGGAGCAAGTATTACGGATTTCTTGAGACAATGAGTTCCATAGAGGTGCGCAGACAGAGAACGCTCTCTGCCCAAATGCCTTGTTGAATATTCCATGCAGTGGCATTAAGCGTAAGGAATCACTCGATCTGAGATCTCTGGCAGGGGTGTATATCTCGATCAGATCCATGAGATAAAGTGGAGCAACACGGTGAACTATTTTAAAGGTCTTCAACAAGATTGTGAATTTAATTCTAGCTTCAACCGGCAGCCAGTGTAGATCAATGAATACAGGTGTGATATTATCAAATTTTCGAGTACGCGAGACAACGCAAGCTGCAGCATTCTGAAGTGATTGAAGGCGTCCGAGCTAAAATTTCCCAACACCTTACAAAAGACTTGCAGTAATCCAGCTGAGAAGTGATAAATGCATGGACCATCTTTTCTATGGTGGGTTTGTCCAACAATTGACGGATCTTGCCAATTCTACTCAATGCATAAAATCCATTCTTTCAGATGTGGCTGATATGGTCTGACATCAAGGCGTCTTGGGTAAGTTTCACATCAAGATTACGAACTGTAGCAGAAGGGGCAATATCTGTCTTGCCAATCCTTAGACTTGAGAGTTTCACTGCATCGGATCTGAGACGAGACGAAAACTAAACAACCTCTGTCTTCTAATCATTAAGTATTAGTATATTGCATTTCATCCAGCAGCAGATTTCGTTGGTGTATACCTTGACAGAAACTCGAACTTCATCAGGTCTGCAACACACAACATAAATCTGTGTATCATCCGCATACATCATAGGATGAAAACCATGCTGGAAGATGATGCCTTCAAGTGGTGATATGTACAGAGTAAAAAGAATCGGGCGAAGAACTGAGCCCTTAGGAACACCATACTTGATGTGTGTACTATCTGATGCTGCAGAGCCAACTTTGATGCACTGATTGCGATGGTTGAGATAAGAAATGAACCACGATAGAGCTGAACTGTGACACCAAACCGAAATTGAAGTCTATGAAGTAATATCTCATAATCAACTGTGTTAAAAGCCGCCGACAAGTCCTGCATGATACGAAGAACGTCGTTTTTGTCATTGAGAGCAAGTATGATTTCATTATGGACATGCAGAAGGGCAGTCTATGTACTGTGATGAGCGCGATATGCACTCTGGAACTTGGAAAACAGAGAGTGATCACAGAGGTAACTGCTCAACTGCGATGCAACAATGCGCTCAAGAACTTTAAATAAGTATGGTAGATTTGATATCGGTTGACAACTCTTCAGGATGTTTGGGTTGAGGTCCGGTATTCTGAGCAGTGTTCGGATGACGGCAGATTTAAAGTGACTGGGGACACTACCAGATGACAGCGATTCGTTGAAGAGATGAGCCACAAATGGAGATTGAACACTGGCAAATTTCTTGATAGAGTTCGCTGGCAGTACATCAAGATCACATGATTTCGGCGCTGCTCGTTTAATTAGGGTATACACCTGGTCTGCAGACACATCACTGAAAGCTGGGAATGTATGGGATGGTAAAACGCAGTCACTGTCAACACCAACACAGGGTAAACCTTTAGGAAGTTTAGAGAGTTTTGTGTTGAAGTAGTTCATGAATTCAGATGGAATTTTCTTTGATGGAATTTGCCAAGGTAGCTCTTTGGCGTGAATTGCCTTCTTATCAGTCAACTCAGCAATGATCTTGAACAGCCTCTTATTATCTGCCTCTTCAATGCAAGTCCTATGGTAATCAGCCTTCAATCATCACAGCGGCGAAAGTATTCATTCCGTCTTGTCCGGAAAATCTGACGATCAATCTTGAGGTTTGTGGTGCGATATTTTGTCTTCAGTTGTCGCAGTTTTCCAAAGCAATAGTAGCTCTTCACAATACCATGGGGCTCTTACTTTATCAGTCACCACTTTATGCTTGATGGGGGCGAGACTGTCTAATATGTCCGTGACTGAGTCGATGTAGAATTTTGATAGACGCTTAATGTCAATATCACATGAATAGATGTAGAACTTAGCAGCAATATTGTCTTGCAAGTCATCGGTGCTCATGTTACAGAAATTTCGCCGCGAGATCCTTACCTTACTGTTTGCCTGATGCTGAACTGTCAAACTGAACAGTACAAGACTGTGATACGAGTTCATTGAATAAGTGATATTGACGGAGTGGAGAATCTGGTCTGCTGAACTTGGTCTAGGATGTGTCCGTTTTTATGTGTAGGCGAGAGAATGTGTTGACGCATTCCCATAGAGTGCAGTAGGGTGGTAAACTTCACTGTATCAGGCAAGTTGCAATCATCAAGATAAAAGTTGGAGTCACCAGCAATGACAAGATAGCCCGGTGATGGTACAGCAGATTCCAGTAGTGTGGAGAACTCGGTGAGAAAATCATTTGTAATCGAACTGTTTTTCTTTGGTTTTGGCGGGCGGTAGATGGTGATGATATGCACTGTCTGACTTGATTATTGAAGTTTGATATCCAGAGATTCAAAAGAATTAAATAAACAAGAATGTTTTTCTGTAACATGCAAATTGGAGCGAGCAATCAGAGTGACACCGCCACCTCTTCGTCTTGAGCGAGACTGGTGGTGAACATTGCAGCCACTAACCGCTGAATGAAAATCAGCAATTACAGGGTCAGTTTGACTCTTGAACCATGTTTCCGTTATGACTAAAATATCGAGATTATCTTCGATCAGAGTTGATGCAATGACGCCAATTTTTCCAGTCATTGAAGTGTATTCCAAAGGGCAGCATTCAGTTGCAGTTTTTGAAAACATGTGGAGAACTTTGGAAATTTCAATAACATCGGTTTTCCCTTCTTTGCAGCTGGTTGAATGTAGCGAGAATTTCAATGGCTTTAGGCTCACCATATACAATATCTTGAACACATATCTCCTGAAGCACACTTGTTCGAACACTTTTCAATATTTTGAGCCATTTGACAGCATTTTGCCAGCCTTCTCCATAACACTGTATACTGTGAAATCAGAAATCAGCGAAATTCAATCATGGCGGAATTCAAGCCAGACGAATTTATCGATGACCTTGATCAGGACACATTTGATTCCCTCAGAAAAGACAACCTCGTAGCACTGGCCAATGCCCTGAAAGTTGAAGTCAAAAGATCTATGCGCAAGAGGGAAATACAGTACAAGATTACAAAACATTTAGTTAATTCAGGCCATTTTGAGGAATACGTCTTGAAAGATTATGAGCCTGAGTCTTCCTTTTAACTCAGAAAATTAGAATTACAAATACAGGCAGGTTTGGCACGTACAAAATTCGAAATGGAAAAAAGGCAAAGAGATAAAAAGATACGCAGGAAAGAGAAGAAATGAAAGAAAAGGGAAGAGAATTAGAAGAACATCGATTACAGGTGGAAATGAGACGTTTAGAGTTGGACTGTCAGGAAAATCTTTCCTTCAGACAATGTTGACATCACTAAGCATTTCAGGCTAGTTCCCCCTTTCCAAGAAATGGATGTTGACTAATACTTTCTCCATTTTGAGAAAATTGCTCAGAATCTGAATCGTCCTAAGAATTCGTTGTCTATGCTGTTGCAGAGCATTTTGGTTGGTATAGCCAGAGAAATGTATATTCAGTTGTCAGTTGAGCAGTCTTCAAATTATGATTCAGTGAAGGAATTAATTCTCAAGAGCTATGAGTTGGTGCCTGAAGCTTTTCGTCAGTAATTTAGGGGTTTTGGGAAGGCGAAGGATTAAACTCATGTTGATTTTGCACGAACAAAAGAACAACTGTTCGATGGTTGGTGTTCTTCGGAAAAGGTCAGTCAGAAAAACGAAAAATTATGACAATTTGTTTTGATTGAGGAATTTAAAAGGTGCATTAAGAGTGACATCAAGACGTTTATCGATGAACAAATGGTAGACACATTGGAGGTTGCTGCACGTTTGGCCGATGTTTATTCATTGACCAACAAATCTTCTTTTCTCAACAAACTATCCCAGTCCTTTTCATACAGAAACAATGCAGGGAAAATTAACTTCTCCTTTTCATCCAAGAATTTTTCAAAAGAGAGTAGAAAATCAATTGACAACAGTTCACAGAGTTCAGGTAAAACTTCCACATCATCAGATCCCAAGTCTCAATCTCCTTCTGACAAACAATTTGGTATACTTTCTTGTAATTACTGTAAGAAAGATGACCATTCAATGTCAGAGTGTTTCAAATTGAAAAGAAAAAGTGATGGTCAAAGTGGTCAAAGTGGATCTAAACCAACCTGCTTTATTTCTTCATCATCTCAATTAGAGACTAATAATGTGTGGAACACATTTTCTGAGGTTAAACCCCTCTTATCCCCAATTAATGAATGTGAAGTTCAATTCTTCTTCTCTCGATCGCATTATTGGTATTTTTGAACTATTTATTCATGATTTTTTACATCGTTTTCTAGTGATTTTTCTTGTGCTACCCCTGTCAAAATTTTAAGAGATACCGGGGCGTCCTAGTCTCTTTTGTTGGCAGATACTCTGCCATTTTCTGAAAAGTCATTATCAGGTTCTAAAGTTCTTATCAGGGAGTAGATTGTAATGATTACATTCCTGTTCCTCTCCATGTCTATTTGTCTCCGGATTCCATTTCTGGACTTGTAACTTTAGGTGTTTGGTCTTTTTTTGCCCTTTAAAGGGATTCACCTTCTTTTTGGAAATGCCCTTGCTGGGGACAAGATCATTACAAATCCACTTTTGATTGGTAGTCCTGGTTTAGATCAGCATCCGCAGCTAATTGAGGAAGAGATTCCAGATTTATACCCTTCATATGCTATTACTCAAGCCATGTCAAACAAAACGTCTGAGAATCAAAATATTCTCAAAAATGCCGTCACAGACAGTTACTTAAATTAAACCTCTCTTAGTCATGTGTTTGATACGGATCTTTCCATTATTCCTCGTGGATTTGAAACTTCAAGTAAAATTTCTGCTGACCAAGGTCAGACGTTTTCTAGATCAAATCTCATTGCAGAGCAAAACAAAGACCCAGATATCTTGTGTTTATTTGACAGGGATGTTTTGCGAAGCTGAAACTGCAGATAGCCCTGTTTCCTATAATACAAAATATGGTATTCTCATGCGTAAGTGGAGATCTCCAGATGTATTGGTTGATGACGATTGGGCTATAAAACATCAAAGTGTGGTTCCAAAGCCCTATCATGCTGAAATATTGCGCGTGACCCATGAAACCACCTATGCTGGTAATTTAGGAATTAGAAAAACTTATCATAAATTCTCAGGACTAATCTCAGGCAGGATGTAGCACATTTCTGTAAAACTTTTCATAAATGTTATTTGGTAGGAAAGCCGAATCAGACCATTCCAAAGGCCCCTTTACTGCCAATTCCTGCATTTCTTAAACCATTTAGTAGGACACTCATAGACTGTGTTGGGCCCCTACCCAAAAAACAAGATCAGGAAATCAGTGCATGTTGACAATTATGTGTACATCTACTCAATTCCTTTATTTGGCCTTCCTAAATGTGTTCAGCCCGATCAAGGCTCAAACATGATGTTTGGAATATATCAACAACTAATGTATCAGCTAGGTATTATAGAAATAACGGGCGACGTGCTGACCATTAACGTTTATTTTTTGGGCAAGGGCGAGAGGAAAGCCAAAAATTAACAGCCGAGGCTTGCCAAGCTCATTAATTTGACTTTCCCTGATCCCGCGCCCACAAATAAACATTAATGGTCATAGCATAGTCTGTTATTTCCATTATATTATCAGTGAACCCAAGAAAACTGTCAAAATTTCCGAAAATATTAGGAGTGAACAACAACTTTGCCCCAGAAACTGAGCAATAGGAGACGCACTTTCACGCGTGCTGTAAAATATTGGCAAATTCGGAGATGTTTTCTGAAAAAAGTATCTCAACTTTGCTTACAAGTGCTCCATTTTATTTTGTGATTGATTATGATTTACGTTTGAGCTGTAAAATTATGATACTTTGAGTTGTAAATCCTATTATTCATATTCACGGGCATGTAAACAAACCATTACTGTGTATTTGTGGTCAGTCACATGGTTCAGCTCGACCAATCAAAATGCGACGGGCAGGGCATGGTAATATAATAAACAATATAGGTCATCTGCCTATCACCCAGAAAGTCAGGGTGCTCTCGAGCGATTTCTTCACACCTTGAAAAATATGATTAGGACCTACTGTTTTGACACAGAGAAGCAGTGGGATGGAGGAATTCATTTTCTGCTCTTTGCTGTTAGAGAGTCAATTCAAAAGTCTCTCGGTTTTAGCCCATTTGAGCTTGTATTTGGACACACAGTCCGTGGCCTACTTAAGCTCTTCAAAGAGAAATTCCTATCAGACAATGATGATTGTCTGAATATTTTACAATATGTGTCAGGTTTTCGTACAAAACTCTCTAAAGCATGTGAATTAGCCAGAAAAAAAACCTCGAGCCATCTCAGAAGTCCATGAAAACCAGATTCGTTCAAAACACCTCAAAAAGTTTCAACCAGGTCAAAAGGTTCTTGTTCTTCTTCCGGTTCCTGGCAAACCACTCCATCCTAGCTACCTTAGGCCTTACATAATTGATAAGAAATTTAGCGATTAAAATTATATCATTATAACACCTGACAGTTATGCCGCATAATTATGCTTAAGCCATATTTGGATAGGGATAATCCTACTAAAACACAGCCTGTCAGTGCAGTCAGTTCAAGACATTATGAAGATAGCGATACTGAAACTGACTTGTGTTAAAATACTCTAAATTCAAAGCAGGGCTCGGTCAAACTTTAGAATTCAGAAATCCTGGAGAATCTGGAGTCTACAAAGTTGGCACACCTCCAGCCGTCACAACTAAACATGTGAAAGAACTGCTCCATGAATATAAACACCTGTTCCAAGATATTCCAACCAGGACAAACGTCATCTATCACGATGTTGATGTTGGGGACAGTAAGCCTGTAAAACAACGTCCATACAGACTGAATCAAGCGAAAGCAAAATATCTTCAGGAAGAAGTCAAATACCTGCTGGATAATGACTTCATTGAACCAAGTAAAAGTAACTGGAGTTCACAGTGCGTACTTGTGCCAAAATCAGATGATAGTTATCGTATGTGCACGGACTACAGGAAAGTGAACACTTTAACAAAGACAGACACATTCCCAATCCCGAGGATTGATGATTGCATCGACCGAATGGCTAAAGCGACGTATGTTAAGACCTCAATGTGGTCCCTGACTTCAAAGTGGTCCCCATCCTAAATATCCGGTAAGATAGGGGGTTAAACTCAAGTCTTACGACACCTACAGCATAATCGACACTTTTGTTGCCACATGGACGTTTCTGATGTAATATCAGCTGCTATTTGATACCTGAAGTTGGAAAAAAATGTACAAAATAAGGGCTGAGCACAGAATTAACAATAGGGAGGGCCAGTGTCTATATCAATCATGACTTCTCTATAAAGTGCCTCACTTGAAGTCATATCGACATTATGAAGTCATTCTAATCGCTGCTCTTAAATACATAAACGGATATGAAATACAATTTGCAGCAGTGCTGTGGAGTATCAATCGCGCTTGGGGCCAAAATTCATCACCACAATCCAGCCCAAAGACACTTTTGGTAGTTTACTTCGACTGGGACCATAACACTGTTCGGTTCATCACAACCCATTGTCTACTTCTGCTAGCTACCTCAATAATATAAACATGTATTTTCAACAACTTTCCAATGAGCAAACGTCCACGACCTCTGCAACGTTTACCCTCTCGCGTAAAATGTATTGAATTCTTGATCTGTCAAAAGTTCCGAACCGAGCAGAAACAGTCGACGGCTCTTAAAAACGGTTGAAATTAGATGTTGCCACATTCGACATAATTAACGGAAGTAGGTACATGTATATTTATTCAAGGATTAAGCTATTTCATTAGTTTGCGAAGTAAATTATAAAACTGATAGGTATTGTAGTAAACTATGGAAAAGGTCTATGAACAGATTAGCAGCAGTTCTGAAGCAATATCCCTTGACACGAATGCAATCTATACGCCTTAACATTATGCTACGTATGCACAGATATGAAATACACATGAATAGGGATCAAGATAAATTTCCTCAGGGCCTATTTTTCTTTATATATTTTTTTTTTCAAATTGTATCCGATACGTACGATAGTGATGCGATTGAAATAGAACATTCCCTATAGGAAGTTGAATACAGCAGAGAGAGTGTACAATCATTCAAATTTTCTGGCGCACTTTGAGGTCAAAAAGGACACTTTTGGAGTCAAACTAATTTTCTTTATTCAATACTAAAAGTTGACAAAAATCCAAGGAAGTGTACTATATTCCTATTAATACCTGATACTTCATAGGTTGCATGTTACATTTTTCAAGTTAGAACATTCCATCTATTACGCAAAAGAAGTTGAATAAAGCTGAGGCAGTGTACAATCATTCGAATTTCTCGGGGACCACTTTGAAGTCAAAAGGACACTTTTAGAGTCAAACTGATTTACTTTATTCAATACTAAAAGTAGACAAAAATCCAAGGAAGTGTACTATATTTCTATTGATACCTGATACTTCACAGGTCGCATATTACATTTTTCAAATCAACGCATTTTTTCTATTACATAAACTTTGTTGAATTAAGCAGAAAGAGTGTACAATCATTCGAATTTCTTGGGGACCACTTTTTGGAGTCAAACTGATTTCCTTATTCGATACTAACTAAAAGTTGACAAAAATCCAAGGAAGTGTACTATAGTCCTATTAATACCTAATACTTCACAGGTCGCATGTTACATTTTTCAAGTGAGAACATTCCATCGATTACGCAAAAGAAGTTGAATAAAGCATAGACAGTGTACAATCATTCGAATTTCTAGGGGACCACTTTGAAGTGAAATGGACACTTTTTGATTCAAACTGATGTTCTTTATTCCATACTAAATGTCGACGAAAATCCAAGGAAGTGTACTATAGTCCTATTAATACCTGATACTTCACAGGTCACATATTACATTTTTCAAGTCAACGCATTCTTTCTATTACATAAACTATGTTGAATTAAGCAGAGAGAGTGTACAATCATTGGAATTTCTCGGGGACACTTTGAAGTCAAAAGGACACTTTTGGAGTCAAACTAATTTCCTTCTTCAATACTAATTAAAAGTTGACAAAAATCCAAGGAAGTGTACTATAGTCCTATTAATACCTGATACTTCACAGGTCACATGTTACATTTTTCAAGTTAGAACATTTCTTCAATTACAAAAAAGAAGTTGAATAAAGCAGACAGAGTGTACAATCATTCAAATTTCGTGGGGACCACTTTGAAGTCAAAAGGACACTTTTAGAGTCAAACTGATTTCCTTATTGAAAACAAACGAGAAGTTGACAAAAATCCAGGAAGTGTACTATAGTCCTTTATACCTGAAACTTCACAGCTGGCATGTTACATTTTTCAAGTCATCACATTCTTTTATTTACCTTAAAAGAAGCTGAACAAAGCAGTGGGAGCAAATAATCAAGCGGATTTTCTGTGGACACCTTTACGGAGATTTTGGAGTCTTATATTTTTCAATACCATACAAAATCTTTGATAAATCAGTAGAAATGTAGAATAATCCTACAAGTAACTCTGACTTATAAACTCAATCTTATACATACATACAAATAGATATTAAGCATTATTTAGCAAAAAAAATATTTGACTGTACAGAAATTTTAACAGAAGAGTTAATAAAGCACAAGAACAGATTTTCTCTATAAAGTAAAATAACTATACTCAATAACCGGAAAAATGAGATAAAGGGCATAAATTTCACAAATATGAAAGCACATTACCTAACGGCCAATACAGTCCTGCTGTGCTATGTAGAGGATAACTTTTTGTGACATATATGTTGATAAAGATGGATAGCACATTTCAAAAAATGTCAAAAAACCTGAATTACCGCTAATACAAAATTGAAAATATAATTATAATTTGAAAATGACAGTAAGATTATCCCTGAGAACAAATCAGCCAGAGGTTTGAGACGAGTAGTGTTTAGAGAAAGAGATTTTTTGATCAAAAATGGAAAACATAGCATCAATGACACTTGGCTCACTTTTGATTTGATGTAGAAGGCGACAGTGTGTATACTTAACAAAGGTCACCCCTGGCAACATGCATTCAAAGTTTCAGAGGAAGTGATTTTTGACCAAACATGGGAAAAAACTTTCACCAAAAACTTTAAGATACTCAACCAAGGTTGCCTCTAGATATATTCAACGCATATTTTAGGTAAAAGGTCATCGAGGTCACATGACATTTTGTCAAAAAACTTCTATCCTATAGTTATCCCTATATACCCAAAAATCAGACCTCCAGCTCCATTGGCTCGCTCGAAATTAGATATGCGCATAATTAATTAGGTACAATATGTGGCATCATAAGGTCTCCCATCATTCCAAATATGAAAGCTGGTGGACAGAATTGTCCCCGAGGTTATCGTTCGCCCAGTTAAAGCGATGAAATTCGTTTCTTCGCTTCGATAAAGTGTGTATGTGCGATGTATGATAGTGAGCATGCGTGCGTGAGTGCTTCACGAACTCTACAACGTGTTGAGAGGTCTCAGTCAGAAAAATGTAACAACTTAGCCGGCTATTGAACCACTCTTTTTTGGGAGTGGAGATTTAGCCGACTGGTTCTGTCTCAGGCCTCTCAGCTAGGCGACTGATGCCGTATGTTGTGGGTTCGAATCCGATTGAAAACTATCCGTATTGTACCACTTGTGATTACTGAGTTATGGACAAATATGTATATTTAAGGTCAAAGATCACCAAGGTCACCTGACATTTTGTCAAAAAAATTATGTTGCCAAGTTATCCTTATATACCAAAAATCAGACCTCTAGCTATAATGGCTCGCTCAAAATTAGATATGTACATAATTAATGAGGTACAATATGTGGCGTCATAAGGTGTCCCATCATACCGTATATGAAGGGTGTAGCACTTGTGGTTACTGAGTTATGGACAAATATGTATATTTAAGGTCAACGATCACCAAGGTCACCTGACATTTTGTCGAAAAAATTATGTTGCCAAGTTATCCCTATATACCAAAAATCAGACCTCTAGCTATAATGGCTCGCTCAAAATTAGATATGTACATAATTAATGAGGTACAATATGTGGCGTCATAAGGTGTTCCATCATACAGTATATGAAGGGTGTAGCACTTGTGGTTACTGAGTTATGGACAAATATGTATATTTGAGGTCAAAGGTCACTGAGGTCACGTGACATGTCAAAATATCTGAGATATGTGCGTGAACTGATGGACGAACTGACATACATGACCCAATCTATAAGCCCCCTGGACTTCATCTGTTGGGACTGAAAACTGTGCCACTGCATCCTTTTTGCAATATGAATACGATGAGAAACTAAATTTGTATTTCTCTTGGTCTTATACACGGGAGTCTATGGAGAACTGACTTATACATGGGAGTCTATGGAGGTGTAAACTACAAAGTCTTCTAACACGGCCAAATGTGATTGCACTGTGAAACAAATCGACGTGCATATGTATGGAGTAGGGTACTATCCTTGTGCAAAGTTTGAAAGAAATTGACCAGGGCATGTCTGGGATATCTGCGTGAACGGACGGACGCACACATGCATGCATGCACGCACAGACGAATGCACGGACATGACCAAACCTATAAGCCCCCTGGACAGTGTCTGTGGGGACTAATAACTGCAATGATCCTTTTATTCACAATATCGTAATATTAAACAAACTTTTTAGAGCTAATGTATGAAGTTGCCCTCATTTTCCTTTACATACTTTCATCTTCACTTTGTTGCTCAGGACATCAATCATCAATTGGAACTGTACCTAACTTCATACACTGACAGCATGTTAACCACCCATGTGCAATCTAATAAAAAAGACATGATGAAAAATGTCATTATTTCTTGTTGTTCAGGTGTTTGTTACAATACAATTGCGAAAAATATGTAAATTAAAACTGTCTATACACATCATTTTTTTCTCAGCTAAAATAATCATTTAACTTCCAAGGGATATAGTGGTCGTAACTGCGCTCAAAGATCATATGGGACCCATACCATCCGTGGCAACAATGTATCCAAGACACAATGGTGATTGTTGAAAGTTAAAACATGTCTGTCATAATCTATCATTGTATAATTTAAATGTTGCAGCTATGATGATGAGATGCATCTTGATATCGTGCATGAAATACATTGATTGTAAACAAGAAACTCGCACAGGCGCAGTTCTGACGACTATATCCCTTTAATACGGAAGTTACATAAGAAAACATTATATACTGTAATTAAAGATGTGTAAGCTAAACCTTCGGCTATTGTTTCAGAAATCTTGATTTATGTAGTGTGGCTATGTCAGTCTGCTGTTCTACTTCCTGAAGCATTCTGATATATCCCTTGACACAAACCATGTAATATATAAAAAGTATTGTTATTGTTGAAAATTTAATTATTCTCTGGGGCCTTGTCAACGGTGCTGCCACTGAAGTACTTAGCGGACTGTACCATTATATTTAGGGGTGCCCAAAAGGTGTCAGGGCCTGAATTTAGCTGTTAGACAACACTTTTGCCAATTATATGTGCAAGTTCATAAGTCATAAATTTTGTCTTCTCAACATGCTCTAGTTAAAGAACTCCTGAATGGGAACAGGTTATTTATAGTCGTTAAAACTTTTTGTGTGCATGCACGTTGTACAGGTGCGGTAATATAATAGAATGTGTGAAGAAGGTGCCTTAATGAATAGATATAATCCACGGAAAAAAGGAATTGATTTCATCAAATTTCAATATATCACACTAAGACAACCCCTAGGAACCTGTATACTAAATATCAAAGGCATCAGACGAGTAGTTTTTGAGAAACGCATTTTTTGACCATGGCAAAGAAATGGCAAAAATTCCACCAATAAAACAAATTGCAGATTTCATCATATATTCAATGTATCATATTTAGTTCATCTGTAGGAACCTGTATACCAAATATCAAAGCTGTCAGACGAGTGGTTCTGATGAAATAAAGTTTTTTAGCAGACTGTGATAACTAAAGTTTTGACCAAAAATGACGAAAAAATTCCTTAAAAATACAGATTTGAATATTTCATCACAACTTGAACAAATCTAAGTTAAGTTATTCCTAGGGACCTGTATACCAGGAACACCTTTTTTGGTGCTAATTTGCATATTTTCAACAATATAAAAAACTAACAAAACTAGTGTCTCAGAATCATATGTTGCATCTACGCAAGAAATATCAAATCAGAAAGTACTGCAGTTCTCAAGATATTTGATTGGACAGACGCCTCTCAAACGGACACACATACATACATACAGACTGTCGACGGACGGATACCCATTCCAATAGCTTTTATAGACTACAGTTTATAGTAGCTAAAAATCAAAACGACCAAAAAAGCCGGCTGCGGCCCATTGGATACTCTGTGCAGCTAAATTTGCTTTCCTATGCATGCACAATACAGTCCTGGGGCTTAGTGGGCTAGGGTCGGTTGTTGGAGTATATTTCTATACGGAAATTCCTGCCACATTGTGTTTAAAACACTTTCCCCAAAAATAGCCCGGACAGGTAAAACTAATCTAAGTTGGCAAAGAGAGGAACAGCAGCTTAATTTGAGCTCACTCATTTCTATGATGAGCCTCTGCGTTATATAACACCGGAACATCTATGTAGGGCTGGCTCTGCATGACTTGGCTGTGTGTTACCGGCGTTATATGGCCCCAACCATATGCGATCAGTGTATGTGTGTGGGAGGCCGTATAACGCCGGTAAAACTCCCTGTGGGTGGAGGGACAGTGGCCTGTAACACACAGCCCAGCCGGCCCTGCCATGCAGAGCTAACGCAGGGCTAGCTCTGCATGGCAGGGCTGTATGTTACCAGCATTATACAGCGTGGTGGGAGGCCGTATAACGCCGGTAACACACAGCATTGCCATGCAGAGCTATACTCGCATGAAATATGACATCGAGCAACAAGATTGAAACTATATGAGTGTTTGAGGTGGTACTCACTCAGATATTGGTTAAGGCTGATGGGGTTTAACCATGGAGATTCGTACAGTGATCGGTAGGTAGCCAGGTCTTAACGGTAATGGCTCCATGTAAAATGTAACAAGATGGCCGCCATGTGCAGCGCAAACTCCCATGATGCTAATATGACACACCCTAACCAGGTGAAAAATATGACGTGCAGTTTTGGCTGATTTCGCATCATAAAATACATCAGAATTTTGAAAAAGTAATAAAAGTGAGCGCATATATCGAAAAGGACCAAAATAACAGAATAGTATTTGCAATGTTACAAAGTTCAACAACTTTATGCAAATATATGAATGAGAAAATCCCTGGACTGCGTAAAAATTTAGTTCAATTACAACTACGGAGACCACTTTGAAGTCGGGGACCACTTAGAGGTCTTAACACACGTTTGTGACCAAATTTGATCTACTAAAGGGATTTTGGCAAATCTCTCTAATGGATCGTGCTCGTGAAATATCTGCCTTTGTCACACCAGACAAATTGTTCCAGTACAAGGTAATGCCATTTGGAATGAACAACTCTCCCGTAATGTTCCAACGGATGATCAATGAACTCATATCTGGGCTAGACGGATGTGGAGCTTACACCGACGACGTCGTCCTGTATAGTGACACTTGGGAGGAACACATCAAACTCATTCAGAAGTTCTTTTAGAAATTGCGCAAATCAATGTTGACTGTCAACCTTGCCAAATCTGAGTTTCCTTAGACATACTGTAGGACAGGGTGAGGTAAAACCTGTTGAAGCCAACTTTAGAGCCATTTCAAGTTTTCCAATACCAAATTGCAAGAGGATAGTCATGGAAAAGATATCCTGTTTGCTGCTTTTCACGCAAATTTAACAAATCCCCGAGAAACTACTCTACAATTTTAAAAAAGTGTTTATGTTTGATATTAGATCTACAGCATTTTGAAGTATATGTTACTTCTTCAAATCAGCCAATAGTGGTTTATATTGATCACAACCCTCGTTTTTCTGCAGAAATTAAAAGGCAAAAACAAGAGATTGCTAGATGGAGTTTAATGTTAAAGGAGTTTAATCTTGATATTAGACATATCAAGGGCAGAACCAATTTAATTGCAGACTGTCCCTCTCGTATTTAGAGTATATTGTTGTTCACACTTTTAATATCACATCACTACGGCCCTAAAGTATGCCTCAGTGTACGGTATTCCTCGAAGCATAATTTCTATCGAACAGCGCTCTCAGCCGGTCGCTATTGACAATGGCGAACATTGTATCAATTTATTTTCAATAGATTATCGATCGAAAATCTCTTTGGGCGCCGCTCGTGCGACGTGCCGGGCACTCGTGTGTTGAGGTCACGCCATAAACATTTCCACAATAACCCGTATATTGACTTGTACACTTTAACATCAAGGTATCCATTGGTTTCTTGTACTGAAATTATATCGACGACACTTTTTTCAGTTTTGGTGATACCTTTACGTACGTTTCAGCACATTTTGGCGCAACTCGGCGTAGTTTGGTGCCATTGTGAACGGGGGACTACACGCGAGTGAGCGAGACAACAATGTATCAATTTCGGATTAAAGGATATCGATCGATAACGTTCACTGCACGATTACAGTGGAGACTCTACGCCCGTTCGCCTCTGTTCTGTGTTATTTTTGCAGTTTACTGGAATTTTTATAGTTGATATTCGCCAAAATTTGGTATAAATTACAACAACCTGACTGGTATTTGGTCTGTACAATTTAAGAGACGCTAACCATTAAAATGGGTCAATATTAGACCCTGATTCTGCATATGCAAACGCCGTAAGATCGCCATTTTATTGAGCGCAAGAGCAAAAATTCAGCGATCAGAAAATAAAATGCAACTAAAACAAGTTTCGTCCAGAAATTTAAAAAACTAAAACGACTGCAATTATATCAAGAAAACACCGTGCCACTTTTACTATAAGTGGTTCAGAATTGAGAAAATTGAACGAGCGAAAGTTGTACGGTCTGTTCAGTACAATTATATCAAGAAAACACCGTGCCACTTTTACTATAATTGGTTCAGAATTGAGAAAATTGAACGAGCGAAAGTTGTACGGTCTGTTCAGTACATTAAACGCCTTTTTTATGGGAAATCGAGCAGATTAGACACATAGTAAAATGAAAAATACATCTGAAAAAAAAACGTTGGTGTAACTTTTTCATTTCGCTGTTATTTTTTATAATATTTGGTATGACACATATCATGAAGGGTAACTAAAACTCTATGGTTTTATTTTTTTGAGTTTCCCTCTTATTATGAAATGACGAGTTGAATATCGTTTTGCTGTTGACTGTGTTTTTACTTGATTTTGCATATGTCTGTTATCGCTTACGTATTTTTGGAATTCCCTTGTGAAATTCTTCCCAAAATATTGTAATTGTAAGGGCAGCATATACGGGAAATAGGAACTGTTGCTCTTTCAATAATATTTAGATGTGCAGCAAGGAAATACGGCGAAATTTTCAACATGACGCGGGAGGTGAAATTGACTCTCTGACCGCGCACTCCACGTATGTGTGGCGAAAATTCGGGACGCTATTACCGTACAAAATGGGGCGCCTTTGGGCCGTAGTGTATTTGTAAAAGAAAAATCTTTACTTTGAAGAATTTTCTTTTTTGAAGAGGGGGTGTGTTATGAGAACATTCTCAAGGTCACTTCCCTTAACGACCACACAACCTTGAATTCGATTAGTCATGTTTGGAATGTTCTGGAAATTTAATTAGTTGTGTAAGAGAGATAATTTTAGAACAGTAATTGCGTGTCAATAAAAGTCCTAGATTGTTCTTATATGCTCTTATGTAAGCACATGGGTATAAATAGGGACGTACACAGCTTGCAGGCAGACATTTGGGATCATGTTTTTGCGCGTTACCTAAAACTTAAGCAGTATTATTTTCAAGACTTTTCAAGACCTTCACTGCCACGCTGGATTTATACTGTGGACTTTGTGCAACTTTAAGCCTGCAAGCCAAAGGACTGTTCATTCATCGACTTTGAATTTCATAATTGACAACAAAATGCTATCCGATCATTCTGCTGTCCATTTCACGTCCATGATAACTCGTCACCTTCCAACAAGAATTACCAAGGATCAGTGCAACATCAAGAGCATTAATTTAATGAATCTTAAACACTCCCTTTCAAGGACACTTAATCATCAAGAGTCGATTAATGAAATAAATGAGCTGACAGAAGTTTACAATTCTACATTGAAAAGTTTGATGGCTTTGCATGCTCCTGCCAAACAGAGAACCATTGTGCAGAAACCGCGTGCCGAATAGTTTACAGAAGACCTACTAGCTAAGCGTAAGGCTCTGAGATCACTTGAACAAAAGTGGCGTTCTTCTCAACTTGAAATTGACAGACAGATTTTTATCGCTGCTTGTTTTGAGTATTATAAACACAATTGGAACTATTTTGTGATTATAAGATGAACAGTAAAAGTCACAGAATGGGCTCTCTAAGAGAGGGTTTACTCAAAGGATTTAGTAATTATCAATTTTTCTAGTGAAAACATCAAAACTGTAATTATTGAATTAAATGTGAAAGTAGTATTAAAAAAATTGTAGTATTAAAAGCCATCTGCTTTTCAAAAATTGTAAATTTATCCTTTATGACATTTTTAAGGATAATTCATCTCATTGATACACATTCTTGAAAATGTCACGATTAGAGGTCAAAACTTGATGATTGCTGTATTGTTTAGAGGACCCGGATGCATTTGAAGGTTTTGGGATCATATCTGATTGATTCTTTTCTATTTCAAAGTGCCTCTCTAGGCTAGTCCTTAAAATGTTTAGGGGTTATATCTAAGTGGTCCCTTAAAAAGATTAGGGACACATCAGGGTGGTCCCCGAAAGATTCAAGGACTCATCTGGGTGGTCCCTGAAAGTTTCAAGGCCACATTAGGATAGTCCTTGAAAAATTCAGGGGCACCTCAGGTTGGTCCCTGAAAGTTTCAAGGACTCCTCTGGGTGGTCCCTGAAAGTTTCAAGGACTCATCCGGGTGGTCCCTGGAAGTTTCAAGGTCACATCAGAGTGGTCCCTAAAAGATCCAGGGACACATAGTTGGTCCCTGAATGTTTCAAAAACTCGTCTTACAATGGCGGTCTTTGAAAGATTCAAGGTCACATTAGGATAGTCCTTGAAAGATTCAGGGACACCTCAGGTTGGTCTCTGAAAGTTTCAAGGACTCAGTCATAGTCATGTTCACGCTACAATCACAGTTGCTGACATCATTGTCGAGATCGGGAGCAGCACTGTCAGTGTCACTCCACAAAAGACCCTGGTAACAGACATCAAATTCGTCGGAGATATCCAGTATTCCGTTGCTTTCTATGTAGTCCTGTCATTAAATAATTGGGGTAATGGACGTCTTACATTCAGAATCGGCAACCTTTCCCGACGAAGGAATTAGTGCAGTAGTCAAAATTCATTTGAACATCACACTGTTTACACATTCTACTTGAAACAATGCAGAGCCTCACAACAATGTTACCCATGACCTTTACAATGTTAATTAGCAAGGACCATATTATTTGGTGTACGATTTGGTGTCTCGCTTAATGAGAAAAGTATCATTGACTACATCTCCAAATTAATCATGAAGACTGTAACATACAACCACAGTATTTTAAATGATGGGAAAATTTTACAGCATAAAAGAGCAACATGTACCTTACCCGGGACCTTACACAATCGCGCACAATACTAGATGCCCCTGTAGGTTAAAATGGAATGTGCCCTCATGAACTGATTGTTTGCGAATAATTAATTGTTTACTGTTCAGACCAGCGGCGCGTCGGCTAGACACAGCATACTTCAACCAGCGAGTAAATTACCATTAATCGTCAAGACTGCTCGTCTAAGTCGACTAGAGGTTCAGCCACTGCCCAGTTTATCACATTTATGCCGGGAAGAACATGCATTGTAGATCTCGTCGTGTGATAAATACGCAAAGACGTGTTTTGGAGCCAGCCGACCAGTCACAAATGGAAGCGATGAGGATGCTGTGTTAAGCCATTACATAATCTTAACTTCGACCGTCATGAATATTGATGCTGCATGTGCAGGAAGTTGGACCAAATCTTTTCAGTGATTCGTCTGCCTGTCAGCTTTACCAAGTAATGCTTGTGAATGCACAAGCTGACGAGCGAAGGTCACATCAGGATAGTCCTTTAAAGGTTCAGGGTCTCATCTGGGTGGTCCCTGAAAGTTTCAAGGACTCATCC
The DNA here is from genome assembly GCA_001465055.1 of Ptychodera flava. Taxonomy (NCBI): domain Eukaryota; kingdom Metazoa; phylum Hemichordata; class Enteropneusta; family Ptychoderidae; genus Ptychodera; species Ptychodera flava. The sequence continues at coordinate 56,488 of LD350734.1, forward strand.
GGGTGGTCCCTGAAAGTTTCGAGGTCACACCAGGATAGTCCTTGAACGATTCAGGGTCACATCTGGGTGGTCCCTGAAAGTTTCAAGGACTCATCTGGGTGGTCCCTGAAAGTTTTAAGGACTCGTCTGGGTGGTCCCTGAAAGTTTCAATGTCACATCAGGATAGTCCTTGAAAGATTCAGGGTCACATCTGGGCGGTCCCTAAAAGTTTTAAGGACTCATCTGGGTGGTTCCTGAAACTTTCAAGGTCATGTCACTGTGGTCTCTAAAAGATTTAGGGTCTCCTCGGAGTAGTCCCTGAAAGCTGCAAAGACATCTCTGCACAGTCCTTAAAAATGCCAGACAAAAACTGTTGGTTTTTGCCGTTAATATTTTAAGGTTTCAACATACAGATGATATTGAGTACATTTCTTTGCATCTACCAAAAAGAGTTCATTTTTAATAGAAGGGCTGAAATAGTTCAGTGATTTTTTAAAAATTTCCTGCATTAATTAGCACACTCACAAGAAAAGGGTAGATTAATCAAATTTACCACGTCTCACTTCCTTGTATATGAAATAAATAAATGTACAAGTCATTTTCTTAGTATCTACCAAAACATTTGAAAGAGAGATCACCAAAAAACATACACTACAACAGAACTGATTTGGGTAGAGGTAGAAGGCCATTTTACGATCGAAAATTTAAAATTTTATCATGCATCGTTCGGTGAGAATAGCAAATGCCTACAAATCAACCTTGGAAAGGGAATTTGTATTTTCACTTAAACCTAAACAAAATTGACAAATCAGTTACATTTAATGGGTTCTCCTTTCCTGAGAGTGCGAACAGCTAGACAAAAATATAAAATTTGTTAGAGATGTATTTGATGATTGTACAATTATCAATAATTTATAAAATTTGCCCTTGTCTTCACACAAAAACACTGTTAGATTGATGATTTTTAAATAGATTATAACAAAATGCTCAAGATCTTATAATCACAAAATAGTTCCAATTGTGTTTATAACAGAAGAGAGCGTCTTTTCATAGAAGTAAAATTGAAAACACAAATATCAAGGTACTGTTCCGAGTTGTTGATGACATTTCTGGTGCAAAGAAATCTGCTTCCGACATTCTCCCAAATAATCATGAACTATCTCAACTACCAGCTGCCTTTGCAAGTATTTTGAACAGAAAATAGTAGACATTCGAAAAAACTTCAAAATGCTAGTCCTCTTGGTATTAAACCATTCTTGTGTCAGAAGTCGCTCTCCATTCTTGAACCTTTGTGTCTTGATGTTGTAACATCTATTGTTAGTAAGATGCCTTCTTAATCGTGTAAACCAGATCCAATGCCCACACAGCTGGTTAAAGGATGTTTAAATGCTAGCCCCATTTCTGCTCCGTATTGTAAATTCTTTTTTTTTTTCGTCTGGTGTTTTTCCAACTGATAGCAAAACAGCCATTGTTCGTCCACTCATTAAGAAAAATTAACTTGATTGTAATACAATGAAAAACTATCGCTCTGTAACAAATTGTAGTTTTCTGGATAATTGTTTTGAGAAATGTGCCTTTTTTCGTTTAAATCGTTATCTGTCCGAAAATTCTCTGTACGGTCGTTTTCAGTCTGCTTATCGCCAGGGGCATGGTACCGAAACTGCACTTATACAAATGTTGAACGATGTCAAGGTCGCTTTCGATAAACACCATCATGTCGTCCTGGTTCTTTTGGATTTTTCAGCGGCATTTGACACCATTGACCATAACATTCTCCTGGGTATGTTACGCTTTCGTTATGGTATTCAAGTGGTTGCTTTAAAATGGTTTGAATCCTTTCTGAAAGGTAGAACACAACAGGTCTCTGTCAAGTCGATGTTATCTAACAATTGCATTTCAAAGTATGGTGTACCTCAGGGTTCAGTATTGGGTCCTGTCTTGTTTTCTTTGCACATGACTCCGATTGAGAAAATCATCATACGTCATGCTTAAATTCTGTTATATATGCCACAGGCAAATAGAAAACACAGACTAGCAACATGGCATGGCTTTTGTTCCATGGTCGTCTCGGTAGACTATGGCCTTTTCGTATATCAATGAGCTTCACACGTGTTATATTTGTTGAGACCTTATTTTTTGGTTGATAATTGCACGAGATTGTGCAAAAAGTACGACAAGATGGTATCGTGCTGCCAGTCGCGTAGCAACCTTACTTACTTTGTGAGCTCTCAGGGCAGAAACACTGCTTTACGCCAATCAAAACATAACACGCCCGCAGTTTCATAAACAGGTCCTTCAATGACCAACTTTTAATAGACGATATGACTCACCGTAAATCATTAAGTAAAACCAGAGAGTATCGATAGAAGATTTTCAAATTCGGTTGAAAGACACTCGTCATATATTCATTAAAATAAAACTCACTTTCCCGAAGCTCAAAACTTTCCCGTTTTCACCAGCACGCCGATTCCGCTCAGCACCACATGACAACAACAACAACACAAACTTTGCCGAACATACTTTCGCTTAAAAATTGGCGAAAATCCGGAAACTAGCGAAGGGTGCATGGTCGGCACTCTTCGGAAAAGCGAGGCGAGAGCTGCCTGAGATGAGGCGAACATGGATGACTTACGTAAGCACTTCATGCCTTCAACAATACCCGTTGCCAGTCTGTTTCTATTTGTCTGTGTATATGTAGATGATTCTGGATTGTACATTGCTTATGAAATCCTTACCAGCTCCACTATTGTTCAGCGCATAGAGGCATGCGTCGATGAAATTCGTAATTGGATGATTTCCAATAAGTTGGCACTTAATGACGGGAAGACATATGTTGTCTGAATTACACCCCGAAATTGTACAGTTGGTCCACAATTTGGTTGAATATACGAATAGGTGAGGCCACGATTTCGCCATCCACTGTTGTACGTGACCTTGGCGTAATGCTTGACTCGTTCGGTCTTATGGACGAGCATATTCGCTACATTTGTAAGGTGGCATCTCATTCACCTTGGCGGATAAGTAAAATTATAAAATTGTTAGACTAGTCCAGTGCTGACAAATTGGTTCACGCTTTTGTCACGTCGAAGTTAGATTATTGTAACAGTCTACTTTTTGGCCTACCTGCATATAAATTGAGCAAGCTTCAACATATTCAGAACTCTGCTGCTAGTTTGGTAACTGGACGGAAGATGGGCCGTCACATTGATATGACATCTATACTCAAGGAGTTACATTGGCCTATAGTAGAAGAACGAATCCGTTTTAAAATTCTTTGCCTGGTTTTTAAAATTGTCCATCAAGGTGAATTGGTTCCAAATTACTTATCAGAACTAGTAACAACTGATAGCCCAGTACATAATACGAGAAGAAGTGTCGGTGTAAGATTGAATCCCTTTTCTGTCACAGATCATTGGTAACAACTTTCTAGAACATATGGTGACAGAGCTTTTAGCCTGTATGCCCCTAAACTGTGGAATAGTTTGCCTCCCGAACTTCGGATGATAAAGAAATTCTTTCTTTTTATGAAGTCTTTTAAAACCATAGTTTTTCGTCAATGCTACGGCTGACTTGGATATAATTTTTACCTGCATTTTTTTATATTTTATTTATTTTTTTATCATTTTCAGTGAGGTTTTTTACAGTACTTTCTTTGCTGTTTTGGTGGGATCTTTATTTTTGATATTAAGCTTGCTTGTTTTTAGCGATTTGTTTTAATTACACTCTTTCCCCTGAGTTATTTTGTATTTTCTTCGAATTTTTCTTCCAGTAATAATCTGTAGTGTACAGACCACTGAGACAAGGTGTGTAGTGGTCTTTAAACAATAAATTATTAATTATTATTACATTTCTGACACTGGAGCTTTGCCGTCCGAGCTGAGATATGTAGCCTGTACACTTATACAGTTTGTATTCTATCCCCGACTTAGCAATTAGTTTTATTTTTCATGATAAATTTCGTTTTATACGGAAACAGCTGAGTCCACCTTATTGTTTTTTTGTCACGTAATAATACATGCATGCATTTATGCATGCATTCATTCTTTCATGCATACTTACCTACCTACCTACCTACCTACCTACCTACCTACCTACCTACCTACCTACCTACCTACCTACCTACCTACCTACGTACATACATACATACATACATACATACATACATACATACATACATACATACATACATACATACATACATACATACATACATACATACATACACATTGTCATCAGTAACTTAGTATTCGAATTACTGTACTTTACAGGAATATCTGTCTATGCAAGACTTTGAAAGCCACAAGTATATTAACCTCAAAGCCATGGATATTAACTCTGAAGAAAAGCTATGAATTAAAGAAACTCGATTTCTCTCGGTCAACGGCAAAAGACACAATTGCAACTTTAAAGAAAGTGAATTAATTCTTTAAGTGATATAGGAACTGCTCAATTTTGCACATTTCAAAGGTTTCGAAGAGACTATTTTCTCAATGAACAAAAAGTAAGATTAAATGTTAGAGTCGTTGTCAAATTTTGCAGTGTTACTAATTCATATGTGTTTTTCATGCTTTTCAGCCTTATAATTAACGGAACATATGGTTGTCTCTATAATATTTAATTTTACTTGGTTATTGCTTTATTTTGATTTTGAAGTTTGAACAAATATTCATATTTTTAACTTTTACAAAACATCTTTTGAGAACTTAGCCCCTGATTTACAACAAAGTTTATAAGCGGATTAGTATTGAAACTGTACGAGCCATGGTGGGAACATGAATGGTACTAAGACTTGGTGTCTCACGCCCAAGGGATTGCCATAGTGGTGATATGGCTTGGGGGAGGGGTTCCTAGGGGGACAGGTAAGCTGTGCGAGCTCAGGTGGAAACAGAAGTTACGTGCAGGAACGGTAAAAGATGAAAACGCAAAAATGACGAAACGCAGACATGAAACACAACAAGACATATAAGGTGTGAGTCACTTAAGGTAGAACGCACCTCGGGGACAGACATTCGGACTCTCAAACTTTTACAGTTCTCTTCTGATATACCCCATGTGGGGGTTCATTTTAAAGCTCTTGGTGAAAGAAAACTTTTCACCGGCTTAGTTTTTTGAAATTCGAAAATTTTTATTTTTCGCCATAGAGTTAACACAGGGATGGCGGCCATTTTGAATTTCTAATATCAGTAAATCTTGGGTTAATTGTTTCTCAAGTACCAAAATTTGCACGGTGACCCCCTATTTTTATTCTTGATTTTGAAAGAGAATGATTGAAAGATTCCTTGAGGAAAGTTAGAGCAAAAGTTTAAGTCTTTTACTTTCGAGGTGCATATTACCTTAATGCAATAAAATGAGGCCAACTTAAAGTGACGACATAGACTGCAGTAGATAAGTGTTTGAGTGTTCACAGTAAAGAGGTTAGCCGTTGAAAAGCGTGACGCAGAGAAATTTCGGATGTTCTTATGTACATGTAAAGTCGGTAGCAGTTGCTAGACCGTCTACCTAAAAGGTGGTCTAGGATTTCCATGTAGAGCAGTGAACGGATCAGGCAAAGCGGAACGTCGCTGTTAACTGGAAAAATGTCCGAGTATGCGAAGCAAAGCCTCTTCAACAGCATGTTGCTGGTCGAACGAAGTGTTCAGTCCATGACAGTGTTAAATGTCAGTTCTTTGGAAGCAGCAATGAAAGGCATGATATGAGGAAACTGATGTTGGGATAAAAGTGGCAGTTATGAGACATTACTAGAAAACTGTAATACTGCTAAATGGCAAAGGAAGAAGTCTATAGTCCTTTGCTTTGAAAATGAAAGTGTTCTGAAAGAAAGCATGTTCCTCCAGTCACATTGATGTGAACAGTACAATCCACAAAAGTCAAAGTGCTGATGTAATGCCATTATGTGGTTTGTGGTAAGGTATCCATGGGTCTGCCGACCGAAATGTTTTATGGACAATGAGTTCGCTAGTACGTAGACATCGAGCTAATCGGACTCCATGATAAAGTTCAGGCACTGGCTTATTGCAGGGGCGCTGGTACGAGCATGCCCAATGGGTTTCTGATGCTAGCAATTTTTTTTTGTTTTTGTATGTTTTCGCTGCGATGCTTGTGAGATTGCCGACGAGTGCAGCTGCAGGGTTTGGTTTCCAGGGAGTGGCACAGTAGTTTGAAACAGTGCATCTAAAATGAAAGGAAAAAGAAAAGTGAATGAAATCACTAGATGTATGAAGAGCAAATTGCATGGGGTCGCATGTAAGGCTAGACTGCGGAATAAATGCAAAGCTGGGAAAACGCTTGAGTGGGATGGCCAAATCAACATGCTAGGGGGGGGGGGACGATAATGTATGCAAACTGAAGAGAGCCAGGTAACATGAGCAGCAAACAGGTAAATAAACAAGCGACAAGTGGGCGAATGCTAGCAAAACTGAACTCCTAATATGTAGTAATTTCAATGCAAAATGTGAGTCATGGCCTTATAGTAGCGTGGGAAAAAAAGAAAGAAGGCAAGATTCATTGCCAGACAGAACATGGCAACGAGATGGCAAACATCTGTCTGAAAGGCTATATAGAATGACCGGTCGTTCTCGATCTCCAGCTGTAGTTTGTTGGTTCTTTCTTGTGGCGGTGCAGCGTAATCCCAGGTAGAGGTAAGGGGAGATCATCGGGTGACATCCAGCAGCTGCGTTTGGTGACACATTAACGGACAGGTGAAACTGGTCTGTAACATCCAATAGGTAGCTGGGAGCAGGTTACGTCCGATTGGTGAGACAACTGTTCAGTAGGCCACATATAGGATGTTTTACAGCGAGTTAGCCTACCACTTCCGCTCTGAAATTATTTGCTAGTCTGACTTGATTTTCCGCGAATGCCGGAGTGTCATGTTGATTCGCATCTAGCTCTTCGCTTAGCAGTCTGAAAAGTGCAAAACGTAGAGGTGACCTGAGCTACCGCATATTTACGTGCTCGGAGACATTGATAGTCATTGTTGATTGACCGCATAGAGAGGAGCAACATGCGTGCAATTATGTCTGCGATGTCATGTTGATACGAATCGAACTGTTCACCACGCAGTCTTGAATTGAAACTGTACCTCGTTTCGTTTTCCATTCAAACAGGAAGTGAAGCCGTGTGTAGATCGTTATGAACTGCTGGTCCGAAGGATTCGTTAGTACGCTTGAAATCATGCAGATGTTACTTTGGTCGCCTGCCATCTTTGTTGAGTGACGCTGTGGCAACTTAACACCATGGGCGCCGACATCTTTGGTCCTTAGACTGAGTTTGTTTTGCGAATTGACGTATAGCAGGAAGTGACGTCACAGGGTCAAAGTCCGTTGTTTTCTCCTGTGCACGGGGAGGTCACTGCTACAATGGATGTAAAAAATAGATTTACATCCATGCTACTACGCACGACTAATTACTATTCTGAATCCGGAAACTGATACAGTCGGTCATTCAACTGATCCTCTTGTCGATTCTTGCTGGACATTGGTGTCAGCGTGATACGATGTACGTGATAGGAATTGTTGTCAGGTTTGATGAGGTTTCTGTGCGCGCAACCAAAACAGGCAGGTCGACCGAGTCTGGAGTCAATATGATATACTATGATCGTCGTTACGTTCGCTTCTTGACGGCGTCTGGCTGTTGTGTTCTGTTGATTTGCAGTCATCTGAATAATGCTATGAAATTCTGCGTTGCTGGATGGGTACGATGGGTCGGATTGTGCAGTCGGATGTGACAGAAAAGCCGGGTTCAACATATGCCAGGAAAACCATGGCCATGGACGGTGTAGTGCCAAGCAAAATCAGTTACTCGTAGTCAGCCTGCAACTTGTCTAACGTACAGGTGAGCTGGAATTTGTCGGAAATTAGGCAGAGTAAATTTCTTGGCTGTCTTTGGACGTCCTTTGGCTGGCATGGTTGTTCGATGGAAGGGATCGTAAGCGAATCAGGAATTAGAGTAATTGGCCGAGCTGGTATGACATGAACCCAGCCGATGATTGAATGAAGGAATGAATGAATGGGAGCGATGGGATAAAGGCTTGATGATGTAGTGTCGTGTGCAAACGTGGCTGATTGGCTGGGAAGGAAGATCGATAACAGTCATGGGTAGAAGAGCTGATTGGCTAAGGGAACGGAGGTGGAGATGTAGGGAAGGCAGATAGCTAGGTGTAATCACAAAACACATGTGCGATAAATCACAGATTCCACTCTAATTTAATGCTCACTTTCCTCACCCTTTCAAAATATAAATGCTATAGCAAAAAGAGACTTTCGTTCAACTTTTTTCAAGATTTAGCCCCTTCGCCTTTAACACGATTGCATATGTAAGTTGCACTATTTATTACATGCCTTGATGTTACTTAAAATCAGTGCATTGATTTGAACAGGAATATGCAGGGAGTAATCGCGGGCCGTGTAAAAGATGTACTGACTGGTTTCCATATTTACCCGGTTCGGTGACGCTTTTCGACGTCGAGGTATGCGCTCAAAACTCTTTCGGGTTGTTTAAAACTTCAAGAAGATATCAATAGAGTCGCCTTTTGGTGTCCATCTTTGAAACTTGATTTAATGTCGAAAACATTCTGTGATACCTTTACCAACAAGAGGGTTTTAATTGATACTAACTATTGTATTTTAGAAACTATGCTTAATAGACTACAAAATATGAACGATTTGGGAGATTTTTAACCTCAAATTTAAGTTTTTAAGATCATTTCTTTTACTTTAAATCTTTCAGACTGTTCGCTTTTATAAAACGAAACTCTCAAAAATTTTACTCGGGTTCAAATTTTTAAGTTTCTTTATACTTCTCTTGTGAGGAGCTGTCTCGAGTATGGTCTGTTGTTTGGAACCCTTGGCAAAAATCAGATATGGAATCATTGGAAAATGTTCAACGTAAATTCATAAAGCATTTGTGTTTATAACTCATATTTCATATCATGAAACCTATATGAAGCTGCTATTTTTTTTTGTTTAACTTACCTATTTTAGAGCAACGTCCCTCGTATCTTGACACAATGATTTTACACAAGTTTGCAACTTGGTTTTATAACTTACCAGATGTTTTATCAAAGCTTTTCTTTTATGCACCTGACAAATTTTTGCGCACCTGTGCTACATTCAGACCACCCCGTAGCCGTATCAATGTTTTTAAATTTTCTCCACTCAACAGATGTATGAGCAATATTTTAATGAATAACAATCATAATATTGATATTTTAGAGATTCATTTAAGACTTACTTTAGACATGTTACACCCGTGACAACTTTACTGTTGATTAAGCCCACTTGATGCAGCCAGAAATTATGTTTGTATAAAGGCAAACACCAGTTCTATTTGGGTTGTAAATGAGAGTTTACCATTGGCATTCTGTGTTGAAAATCGAAATACAATTTAGCATTACTATGCACTTGTCCATGTACAATTTTTCACGGGACACAAGTTTGCATGATGCTATAGCAGCGATCTCACAAAAGTGTGTTGCCTCAATAAACTAATTATCGCGTAGAAGCTTTAATGAATATAAGCATTATCTTGTGTCTTAATTTGAACGCAGAGCGGCAATTGTAAACTCTCATTTACAAACCTTGGCAGGGTTGGTTTTGTCTTTATACAAGCTGAATTTCTGACTGCATCATTGATGCAGTCAGAAATTTTCAAGTAGGCTTAATTAACAGAAAATAACCACGGGTGTATATAATGGTTGTTCTTTGCTTTGTTTTTATTCTCTGTGTGTATCCTACGCTTGATTTTGGGGTGTGACCCCAGGGGTCACTATTTGGAAACTGTTATTCATGTTTATGTGAATGGTTTACCAGCTGTTTGTATATTTTCATGATGTATCTTATATGCTAACGATGCCAAACTCTTTAGACATTTTATAACTATTTCAGATTGATTAAAATTTCAAGAAGATGTAAACAGAGCTGCCTTTTGGTGTTGATCTTGGAAACTTGATTTAATGTCGAAAAATGTTCTGTGATTTCTTTTAACAACAAGAGGTTTTATTTGATTTTTACAATTGTATTTTAGAAACCGTTCTTAACAGTTAACATAATAGAACAACTTGGAAGTTATTTTAACCTGAAATTTAAGCTTTTTAGAACATATTTCTTTTACTGTAAATAAATCTTTTAGAATGTTGGGTTTTATAAAACGAATGTTCACATTTGAATCTCTTTATACTTCTCTTGTGAGAAGCTGTCTCGACCATGACCCTGTTGTTTGGAACCCTTGGCAAAAATCAGATTATGAATCACTGAAAAATATTTGACGTAAATTATAAAATATTTGTGTCTATAACTCACATTTCTTACCAATATGAAGCTCTATACTATGTTTAATTTAACGACTTTGGAGCAACGTCGTTCGTATCTTGACATAATGTTTTTACACAATCGTGAAACTGGGCTTTGCTTTAATGCATCTGACAAATTTTTGGGCACCTGTCCTGCATTCAGACCTCCCTGTAGCCGTATCAATGTTTGTAAATTTTCTCAAGTCAACAGATGTTTAAGCAATATTTAATGAATTTGTTTGTAACAATCATAATATTTTTTTTTATCTCTTATTAAAATATTGTTATGTAGGTCATTTCCCCCACACTCATCATGACCTGAGTTCAATTAGTCTAGAACATTCCCAAGGTCACTGCCCTTGATGACCTCACAACCTTGAATTCAATTAGTCATGTTTGGAATGTTCTGGAAAGTTGATTAGTTGTGTAAGGGAGATAATTTTAGAACAGTAATTAGCATGTCAATAAAAGTTCTAGATTGTTCTTACATGCCTTTATAAAAGGGACGTGCACAGCTTCCAGTCAGACTTTTGGGATCGTGTCTCTTGTGTGTTACTAAACTCCAGCAGTAGTCATTCTCAAGACCTTTCAAGACCTTCACTGCCAACGCTGGATTTATACTGTGGACTTTGTGCAGTTTCAAGCCTGCAAGCCACAAGGACTGTTCATTCATCCGACTGACTGGTACAACTCTGAGACTGGAGCTCTGCCGTCCCAGCTGAGATAAGTAGTCTGTACACTTTTAAAGCTTGTACTCTATCCCTGACTTAGCAATTAGTTTTATTTTCGTAATAAATTTTGTTTAAACGTTAACTGCTGAGTTCACCCTTTTGTTCGTTTTCTCTGCACGTAACAATATATGCTTCAAAAAACAAAACGTTTGCATTAACATCAAGTTCGTATTCAAATGGCAAGTTAATTACATTTATAATAGGACTGTATGAATTTCATTGGATATTTGTACATTTCAGACAAAAGACTTTATTAGTTCTACAAGTGAGCTTATATTTTAGTAGACCACCAATTGCAATATTTTTCTCCATTTGCCAATACTTGTGAATAGTCCATTTTCCGATCAGTATAAGAAAATTAACGAAGTTTTCATCATCTTGAGAAAAATTATTCATACAACAATAAAGTACATTGTGTTTTTCTTTTATGTACATTGGCGTTTTCAAAGGTTTACTAAGAATACATTCAATATTATTCCAGACAACTTTAGCAATTTGACATCGTAAAAATCTGTGTTCGACGGTATCTACCTCCTTACACACTTTACAATACATTGACGTTCTCTTGTTCAAAAATAGAGAAATTTATTACATGGAATAATCCGTGACAAAAATTTCCAACTAAATTCTTTCAACTTCAACTATTTTGTCAGTGATTTTCTTTGACTCCAACATTTATTGAGGTTAATATCCTCAAGTGAAATCTGTATTCTGTGACATCATTTTTTGAAAGATTTTGAAAGACAGCATAATATTGATATCATCAGTGATTCATTTAAGACTGGCATTAGACATGTTATTATCAGTCCATGTGCCTACACACGTTAGCTAATGTAATAGCGATGTCTGTCTGTCTATGTGTGTATGTGTGCGTGTGTGTTTATGTATGTGTGTTTGTGTCTGTCTGTCTGTCTGTTTACACGATAACTCAAAAACGGTCGATCCGATGCGAGTCAGATATGATAGATAGGCACCATATGCTAATGGCAAGAACTGTTTAGATTTTTGTTAGTGTTGCTTGCATATTAATGAAGTTATGAAACATCATTTTTTGATATAATGGTTTCATATAAAGACAGTAACGACAATGTCGATGTTTATCAAGAAATACTGCACAAAATTTCATGAAACTAGTCACTGTTAACCAGCTCAGAACATTTTGATTATATTGTGTGTCATGTCAATTATCTGCTTATTTGCAATATTTAATGAACTTTCGTAATTAGTGATATAACTCTGAAATTTATGCACCGAGTTTGATGACACTTGCAAGAAATATTGATCCGATAGATATATAATTGTACTGAGAAGCATTTTGCTGTTTCAAGTTAATTAATAGCACATTTGCATATTTAATGAGGTTTTGAAATAAGTCATATGACTTCGAAATCACTGAACCCAATTTGATGAAATCTGCTGTAGATACTGATCAGACAGATATCTGTTTTGAGAAGATTTAGTAGTGTGTAATAAATTAAGGATTCATTTGCATATTTTATGAACTCTGTAATTAGTGATATAACTCTAAAATTATTGCATCAAATATGGTAAAACAGGCTACAGATATTGAACTGATATAAATCTTATATTCAGGTGAAACGCTGTGCAGTGACAGATTAATAAATAGCTCATTTGCATATTTAATGACGTTCTATAATGAGTTATATAACTCAGATATTACAGTATTAAATTTGATGAAACATGCCACAGATGTTGAACTATAGATATCTATTGTCCAATAAAGAATTTAACAGTGGCAAGTTAATAAACTGCCAATGTACATATTAAATGAAGTTTTGTAATTAGTTATTTAACTCTGGGGTACTGTACGAAAGTTGATGAATCCTACTACATATAATGATCTGACAGATATCTGATTTTTCTGCAAAGCCTATAACTAAACCTGTTGAAAACCACTTCAGCACATTCAGTTAACAACTGGTATTTTGATGGCTGTTCTTTTTTGATTTTTCAATGGTGACTCTTTACAAGTGATGATTGCTACTAGCGTGCAGCGCGGGCTCAATTATGCTACTGAATGGTGTAAAATGTTTTTTCCCTGGGTTAAAGTCGTTTTCAATTGATTTCCACTTATTTTATCTTAATTTAGTAATTTTACAACTCTCTTGATGACAGCTGCGACCTTGTCAACAACATTTTATTCTTATTTTTATTCTTACCTCTATGTACAGACTCATGCCTATTAGTGAGCCGCTTGAGGCCTCCATCGGTGGATAGCTATTAAAAATAATATCAACTCAATTATCCAAACAAATGGCTCTTGCAAATTCTATTGTATGTCCAGCAGACAGAGGTACTCATAAGCTCACTCGGCGCAACTGGACAAAGCACTGTATATTTGTTATCGAAACTTTGGTTTTCGAATAGTTTTGCGCCTAGTAGGTTAAATCTGACCATTTATATTCAGAGTGAATAAATATATTGGTAAAGCCTTGTAAAAGATATATAGACAAATATTTTCTCAGAACGGGAATAAAGTCGTGACAGTCGGTATTGTTTGATCTCTCTAATTGTCTATACAATGCAACTGAAAAGAAACCACTTTCATTAAGGGAAATGCACCTTTTGAATATCATGAGATAATCTGAGAACAATGAGATGCAGATAAAGCATTGGTAGATTTTAGTCTTTAAAACATTACTGTACAATGTTTGTATTAAAAATCTAGTCCATCGGAAGCGCCATATTTGGGTACACACATTAAATAGAAGCGAAGCGAGTGTTTGTATCATCAAACTGCATATAGCAAACTTCCAGAGAAGATCCACTTATCATGCAGCATTTGAAAATCTTTACATGTATTTACTTTCAAACAAACGCCTTTAATTTTCTAACTTCAAATAATGACAGGAGATGTTAAATTTTAGGTCATTTAAACATTGTTTCCTTTGTTTAATGATGACAAATAGTCCTCTGCAAAATGAAAAGGGAGATTGCGATAATACAATTGTACTCACTATACCAATCGTTCTGTTTAAGGGAATCTTAATGTACAAACTCAGGTTTATTTTAAAGTATCATGTGCCCAGTTTCTGTTGATAGACATGGAGGGAGCACACAGTTCTAAAATAGCGATAAAAAATTATTCTTTTCTTAAAATAGCTGATCACAGTCCCTCCACCAAACAGTCGGGAAACGCTATTTTCAAAACGTGCGAACGAAGGGATTAGCTGGTAGGATGCGCGCTGCGCGGGCGTTCGCTGTTGATGACGTCACACAAGCTGTAGCGTCCCCTCAAAGAGTGGGTACGGTGGTGTCGTCTTTGACGAAGAAACTAGCCTGAATCGGCCATAAAGTGTACAGCTACTTTGAAACGTCAGTATATTTCCTATAAGCAATATTTCTTGATGAGGAAAGAGGGTGATCTTTTCATTCCCAAAAAAGTTTTTAGCGCTAAGTCGGCGTTTGATCATGTTATCGTGTGTAGAAATGACATATTTAGAACTGACTATCTACAAAGATCGTCGATACAATAAAAAGAACATTCTCGACACCAAGACACACATAAAACCAACAGATACATTCCAGTTCTTACAAAGAAACTCATGCCATCCGGCAGCAACATTCAAAGGTCTGATCAAAGGTGAAACATTACGATACATCAGAACATGCAACAACGAAACCGATTTTACAGAGAAAGTCACACAATTTGGTGAAAAATTACAAGACCGACAATATAAAAAATGAAATAGAACGCATTATCAGCGAAACAGATCATAAAAGCAGAAAAAGACAGCTTGAACAACAACAAGAAAGAAAGAACGCCACCAACAATACAGTAGTCTTCATGACAACATAACCCGTACATTGAAATGACAAAAATCAAGCAATCCCTGACAGAAAACTGGAGTAAACTTGTATAAGATGAAACACTTAGTCTAAAAAGCGGTTCCAAAATCAACCAATAATCGCATATAGAAGGAACAGAAAGATAGGCAATACACTTATAAGTGCCAGACTGCAAAAAGCGACAACAGCTCGAACTCAGGTTCACACAAACCTACACAAACACATGAAGACCAACCAGTAGACATTCTAGCTTCTCTACTTGAACAACAAACGTAAGTGAAACAACATACTGCCAAATATAAACAATCAACCATTCAACACGGTTCACCAATCAAGAATGAATTTTAAGCGACTGATTAAGAAAACTCGGTTTTCGAAACACAGCGCCAAAGGATCGCAGTGTCACAATAGTCTCTCCGCTCCAGTGTGGAGTAACATCAAGACACGTAGATTACAGGTACGTCTCGCCATGGCTGAGCAACACTTTACTTAAAACAGCCAAGCATGGCATACACTTATATTATACACAATTTCATACACAAAATGCAAACAATCCAAATATGAACGATGTGTGGAGTTGATTTCCCTTTACTACCTAACCTCAGAAATTGTGAAAATCCACATGAGCAACATGTTCCGGACGAAGAATGTGACAGTGATATTTTTAATACATGTACAAATATGCAAATTATGGGACTTATGACCACTTGTCTATAATCTAGATATGGTAGTTGGATTCCTAAACCACTAAAAAACATGGTGGTAGACACAGACATCACTAGTCTAGGTTTAATATTTAAGTAGTTATGGCCATTTTAAGTATATGGCGGCCATCTTGGACGCCATCTTGAAAATGACGCGTTTCCGGTGGTCAGATTTTGGTAGACTTTAAGTATGTTATTAAGCACATTTGACTCTATCAAAATCCGTTGAAAAACCTTTTGTAGCAATTTTTTAGGGTCAAACCATATTTTCAGCCGACTATGACGAAATATGCGAAAAGGGGTAAAGTGAGAAATAAGCAAACGTGAGGCTTCGCACATCTGAGTTACTGGTGGTTTCATTTCAATCCTACTTGAAAATTTTGTCCTCCACAAAGGGCACTGTTTCCAAGTGAAACTTTGTGGTATTCCATTTTGATTGTATATTCAATTGTGCAGTAGAGTATTGTCATTGCAAATTACAAATAATGCTGAACATTGACGTAAACGCTAACAATAAACTGGTCAGCAACTTGGGTTCGGCTTTTGCTGTCTCTTCTTCTTTTACCTGCCTTTTCAGTGCAAGTTAAATAGATCGCCGACCTGGCCCCTACATTGATTGATGTACACCATTTGGAGTCTGTGGGTTAGAGCTCTCCATTAGACGTACACGATAGTGTAGTTCAGGTAGAATGCACCACGGGGACAGCTATTCGGACTCGCGTTGATAAAATGGCCTAATACTTCGTCAGGTCATGCCGTCTGTAATTTTGCAATCCAAAGGTACGGAGGTCTGCTATTAATAGGTGTCATGTAAGACTGTCCAACTAAATATACTGCTGATTGGTAAACACCATATCTGGTACTTGTTCTTTTAAGCGGCAGAATATTGCATGCTGGTCTCTTCTGCTCTGCGGATGTCTCCTCTTTTGTTCCGTATCTGCCTGTTGGCACTTTGCAAAGATGGTTAGTGTTTATCGTGTCTGTTTTTACAATCTGGTAAGGCCGACAACTTAGGTGTACATACGGCGACATTATATACTCCTTTCTTGTTGTGACTGCAGCTATGTATATTTGATTTAATAGCAATTATTTGTCGAACACTTGTTGAGTAATTCACTGTTGTTTTATCAAAATTAAGTATTTTAGTTTCGAGGAGCGTACTGCCTTAGAGGTAGGGGACTAGATCCCCGGGATCGAGTTCGTTCTAGTCTGCAAAATTATATGGATTTTCGTATACTAGATAACCAACTAGATAACTTTATTGTCATTGGAAACGTACATGTACATTAGGAAATTGTATTGCTGTCGTCACACAAAACAACACAGCATCCATGTACTATTAATAGGTGTCATGTAAGACTGTCCAACCACAGTCACCTATGTCTATTCGGCTCTGCGTCTATGCGCCACATACACGTGTGTACATATGCCCGAGAAGAAGAAAGTCAGCAAAACAAATGGCTATTCCGAATATGAATTATGCCACCATGTCATCTTCCAAGTTCGATTTCGGAAAATTAGCAAGTTCATCTGTCATGTAACCGTCTATCATTCCCAATCATTCTCAAAATCCATACCCGATACTTAATTTGCTTCAAAAACGATCGCTTCGTGTGATTTTCGGTCGAGTTCTAGAGATACCTCGTCAAAACATATTTGTGAGCAACATTCCAGTCACCTCTTGGACACCTTCACTTTATTGACATTTCCCTTACCGTAATCAGGCGTACCTGAATAATACCCGAAAACACATACCCTGGGTGAACCTTGAGTATACCTGAAAAACACTCAAGACGGCACACCCCAGGTATACTTCAGGTCAACCTAAAGCCATCCAGATTTGGCCACTTTAGATTTGTTCCGGGTACTGATTTTAGCCGTTTTTAGGGTTTATACCAAAAAGACGCCCACAAGAGCATACCAGAGGTACACTTCTGGTGCCCACCAAAAACCATCCAGAATTGTCCACTTTAGGTTATTTGGGGGTAGGGTTTTTAGGCGTCATTTGGGTGTACATACCAAAAAAGATACCCCTCAACAGCAGACCCAACGTACAGGTTGAATTTACAACAAAGGTATCAGACAATATGCCTCAAGCATTTACTTTTTGGGGCATTCTTAACTTCCATACATCTTACCCATGCATTACCAGTCCTTTATGCCAAAATTTAAATTGTAACTATTGCGCCTATTGTAAATTTGATCGATGTTCATTACTTGCCGCTACCAGTTGCTTTTCCAGATTTTCTCCGACAGCACGTAATTTTCAATAAGCTATGCCCACTATGAGCTATATAGAGTAAATTAAAAATAAATTGAAATTAATGTGTTAAACATAATGTGCTCTTTATTTATGCAAAACGTATTGCTGTATAAGGAAGTGATGAGCTTACAAGCTTCTACATTTCCTAGAATGTTAAAGCTTCAACCATTAATATACAAAATCTATCATTCTATAATAATAAACTTCATAACAACTGAACTTGTACAATAATGTATTGACCACTTGAAAACCTGTTTGTAGTTTAAAAGAAGTACAATATTTAAAAAATGTATAAAAAACAGGAAAAAATGCATCAAAAAATGTAAATATGTATTTTAAATATTTTAAAAAGGATGGGCGAGAAAGTGGGATTTATACCTCCCTTTGGCTGATTAACTACCAAATAGAAGTCGTTTTGGCAAACCACATTTCATGCGATTATGCTAAAAATCAAATAAAAACTGTTGCTGTTGGGCTTCATAGTTTCAGTGGGAGAAAAGCTCCAAACATGTTTATCAGCTGCTTGCTAACCCATCCTTTTAAAAAAAGTAAATGTTTAATGCAATGTATATATTGTTTCATTTGAATGACAGTATTGAAAGGTAAATACAATTACTATGACAAACAACGAGCAGAACAGATCTTTGTCGTATGAAATTGTGTAAATTAGCAGTACTTGTGTGAGGTAGGATGTTGTGGATTCTATGCTTCACATTAAAGAATTTTCGGTAAACCCTGTCAACTATTACATACTGAAACAATGACTGCAGATAAAAACCAACTATGCTTGATGCTTGTACTGAAAATTGTATAAATATAATTATTAGCAAGTAAATTGTGGTGTACATACATATTGCCCTAAAACTTAGTAAGAGGGGATGACCTCTCTGTCTTCTAAGAAAACTATTTGTATTCTGAAATAGCAAAGTTTCAAACTATTAAAACTATCACAGAATAGCACAGAAAGACACAAAAACCTAATCATTGCATTAAAAGCTATTATTATGCAAACTATAGTTAAACTGTTACTCTCCTTTAACCTTACCATATCACGCTGGCTCTGGTTTAAATATTGCTACACCAAAGGAATTCATAACACTATTTCCTCTCTGCTAAGCAAGAGTATGCCATGCATACACTCATCAACGCTGAGTCGGTGCATATTTTTCACATTTACAAAGTTATTGATGGTATGGTCAATAACCTTTGAGGAAGTTTCTTACCAACATGGGTATTTTTAAAGGAAACACTGATGAATTCATTGAGTGTAGAAGTTTAGAATTTTATTTTTTTTATGTTTCTGCGAAGCTTTTGTACTTGTTTCATGTCGTTATTTGTCTTTGTAATCGGTAATTTGTAATTTTTTTTGGTGGATTATACATATTTTATATGCTGTAATTTCGGAGATATAAACTCTTTCTAGATTTTACCAGGCTATCATCATTAAAGAAAGCAAAATAAAAAATAAAATTTTCACATAGTCCAGCGTTCAATTACAAATGGAAAAAGAGTATAATTTTTCAGCCAAAGATTAGAAACAAATGACAAAGTTGTAACATAAGAATTAATAAAATGAACAAAGCTGATATGAAAATAGCCAAAACCTCAAATTCTATGACTAATAAGACTTAAAAACTGGTAATTTACCGGTCCTTTCACTTTTGGACTTGTCTTTAAATGGGCACGCAAGTTAATAAAATCTATGCATAATAAGTATCAGTCAAATATATTTAATATGTCTTAAATTTAGTAAAGAGTTGTGTAATATATACCCGGTACTATAATGTTTTGAAACTGAATCAAAAAGTCAAAAATATGACAAAAAGGTTAAAAAAAAATTACCACTTTCTGTAGTACTTTCTGGTTATTGCCACTACGTGAATTTCACCGTGTAATCATATTGGAAAACAGGAAAAATTGAGTATGTACTGAATGCCAATTGCATGTAAATGTACCTCATTATAATACGTGTACTGAATGAACATTGATAATTGCATACAATGCATCTTAAGAGCATAAACTGTAAGACGTTCGCATGTGTGAATACTCAGTTTCTTGAACCCAAAAACACAACCGTCGGCAATTGTGTAAGATTGGCTGGCCAAAATAGTTGGCTTACACATGCTGTGAGCGATCTTTGCTCTCTGTACAACAATAAGCAGTCACATATCTGAATGACACTATGTAATTTGCTATATAATTTGTTACAGCTAGCTAAGAGATACACTGTCTGTCTCAAAGCAAAATTCAGTTTCCACTGATGCTTTATGGTGGTAACAAGACATTAAAATCACCTAGGCTTTGATGTGTGAAACTGTTCTAGGCTGTGTTGACCTTACCCTACAGGATGACTGGCTTTGCGATATTCTTGAACTGTCTAAAATTAATCTCCTTGATGTCCCTACCTATGCCTTGACGCACTTATCATGTTGCCAAGAGAATTATTAATATCCGCTTCTTTAACTTCTTTAGGCTGGCTGTGCATCTGCGTGAAAGCTGCAATGATAATATTTACGTATAAGAAAAATAAAGAACATCGTTACCTGAAATTTTTTTCAAAGGTTACTTATTAAATGGGATAAAGTGTACATATTATTGACATCTGTATGACCTTAAATCTTTGTACTTTTGCTGAAATAGATCTCTCAGTTTGGCAAACAAAAAATCTACAAAGACACAAAAATTGCTGTTGGACTTAATGAATCGTGTACTGAATTGATTGTAATTCCATTTTACCAAAGATTTTGAATACTGACAACCTCATACTACCAGAAGGTCGAGAGTGAGAGTCAAGTTGGGTCATAAAAATCTGTGTAAGGATTTTTTGCGAACTACAATGAAGCTCTCTCTCACATAGGATATGGCTTGCAGCAACTATGCCAACAATATCAAAAAAAAATCTGTAATACGACATTGCCATAAGTCTTTGGTACAATGTTATTAAATGACACAGAACACAACCTTGATATGGCCGCACATTCTTGTACATCTGGCCGTATGAGCTATGGTATACTTAAAAAGGGACTTTTTGTCCAAAAAGGACTCACAGTTGGAATTCAAATCAGAACTTGTTGACAACAGTTGCAATATAGCATTTTTGCTGAATGTTTAACCACTTTAAACTCCAAACAGAAATATGAAGAAATAGGGTCATGTGAAAAACATAAACATGTCTAATTATTACATACCTAAAATGGATGACAAGAATCAATGCCTTGTCTTTCATTTGATCCCTTGGCCTTTCACGTTGCGGGTAACCAATGCGTTATCGCAGTGTAAAACTGATGCAATTGGAACCTAACAAATGCTGTTGGTGACCGTTGTTTTGCTTTCGGAACTGCTCGAGTGAAGAATTTCGATGGGACATACACACAATCCCCAGGTGTCAGAGGGACACACTGCAAAGTTTTTAAAAATAGAGAAAATTAATACACCACATAGTAACATACCACTACCAGAATTTGACATATTATTATTCTATCGTGTCCACATTTGTATATTTGTGGAGTAATATGGTACCACGTCTTAAAGGGATCCCGGAGGGGTCAGCAAATGTGGTTTATACATAATTATCTCCTTTTGGGATGAATGACTAAGTAGATCTATTTTTGGTAGTTTACTGTAGTTTACTAAAATTGCGAGTGATTTAGAACTTCTTCCCCATCTGAATGTCACCCCAACCCCAATTTGGCAATGCTGCTTAAATTTTTTCCTCATTATTTTGACTCTTATTTTCTTTCACAGGTTTTGTTTTTGATTTTTTTTGTCACTGCTTCACTTTTTTCTGATTATTTTGACTTTCATTTTCCTTCACAGGTTTTGCTGTTGATTTTTTGTCGCATTGGAAGACCTCTGTGTCTCATGCCACTTTTTCCCATTGATGGCTTTCTCCAAATTACGCTTCAATTTTAAGAGATCTCCTTGTCACCTGCAATAAAGTCATTTTAGAGGAAATAGAAATCATGATAGATATACCAAGGAAAAAAAATATGTGACTCAAAATATTGGACAATGCTGAACCATCAAGGCCAAGAACAAGCTAAACTTTTGAAAACTACAGCAACGCTTTTACATGTATGCGCTAAGGGGAAAAATATACTTACAACTTTTGTCTTGGACAAGACAAGGGTAGTACCTCTTGTCTGAAGGCCAAAAGGCTTCAATAGTGTCTCCGTCTCTCCGAACCTCTTCACGTTTAACAATCAACAGAGTATTATCTTCACAGAATTGTATGAGCTGAAATTCTAAATTAAAATCATGTTTTTATTGATATGTGATTGGTTAGTGACCATCACCTTCATAATCAGTATCACGAAAGGCTACAAGAAAATTATCAAGAAAACCGTCAGTATATCCATTGTTCAGTTTTATGGATTTTTAAAACGAAAAAGTCAAGATATCCTGCCATTTTACAGCCAAAGGTGGATTTCAACAGTCTTTTGAATCCGTACTATGGTGGATCTAAGTGCACCCTCTTACATCACATTGTTTGCCTCACAAAATTTTAGGGTAATTTCAATTTCAATTTATTTACCCAGGTACTGTTATACATGCTAGTACTAAGTTTTCATTATCCTCAGACACATCTTGATCTGTTTATGCAAACTTTTTAAGCCCCTCAACATTAATTTAGTGCAGACATGTGTTGAATTCAGTTTGATCCGTAAAAAGCAGAAAAATATTTTGACTTGGTTGTGTGGATCTTAGTGAACCCGCTTATATCATATTGTTTGCCTCACAATGAGTGAATACATTGAAATAGGAATTACCCTAAATGATGCCATGGTGTGTTTAAAATGATTACATCACACCATGGATTTCCTCAAGTTCCACTCTTGTGCTTCCAAGAAACACATTTGTTATTTGATCCACGGGTAACTTTCAATGTAAGACATCCCATATACATGCAGTCAATGTTTTCTCAAGAAGAATGTAGTTGGAGAAATTTGTCTACTGTACACGAATACATGTTTTCAACTGGCTCTGATGTACATGTAGGGGCCTTATAGAGTGGCAAATATTGATTTCAACTGGCAGTGTTCTCCACAAATGAAAATTGAAGAGGCGTGTCTAATTGACATAATTTATAAACAATTCAAATACTACGTGCAGCACGTAGTATGAATAGTGTTGTGCATACCATCACACACTCAGTGTTGTGCATTTTCGCTAAATTAATGACTGAAAACCAGCAAACCATCCTGAAAATTAGGTTCCCTTGTTATCTCAACTCTACAAAGTCATATTAGTGTTGCAGTTATTTACATCATGGAGGTAACTACCTCCATGTTTACATAATTGTGGATGTATTCTACTGTATACAGTATTATGCAGAAATGATGATGGACATCCAGTCTATGTAGTATGAATTCACTCGAGCTGAAGCAACGCCATACAACAGAACGTTTCTGGTGGCAAACGCACATGACCGAAAGCAAGACAAATAGAAACTCTTTGGTACAAGATCGTCAAGGCACAGGGCCCGAGGGGGTGGTCGGTTAACACAAATGCAAGACAAAAAATCAGTTATGTTAACCAGTCCCGACTGTGTTTGAACAAAGGAAGATATTGTTCAGAAAACACTGACAACTAATGTCTAAAAGGTTGGTCAGCGGAGTTCATAAAGTGGAAGGCAAGAAACGTCAGGTTGGCACCCTCTTATTAAAAAATCCAACGAAGAGAACACTGCACTGCAGATATCGCAAATCCTGGGCTACGTACATTGCAAATTCACACGATTTGAAATACTGTGAAAACGTGATGATAAATGAAAAATTGAACATACCTTGTTCCTCGAAGTTTGTTGTTTGTGCTCTTTTACATTTTGCAGACATCATGTACTCATCTTCTGGTCAAAACTTGAAAATAACTGCACGAAAGCAATTCAAAGTCGTGTTTTTTAACGCCGCGCCCAGTATAACGCTGGGTTCAAGCGGTTGACCGTTGAAATGATAACGTCGAGATGTTTACTCATTTGGTGCACTTTGACCTTTTGTCCTCGTTCCATCATCGTAAAAATAAGTTTGTCGTCAAAGTCTTGCCGTAAAATCAGTATATCTAAAATCACACAAAATTCATCAGTTGTCAATAATTTTAGTACATTTATAGAAGCATATTGAAGAATGTTGTGAAAAAGTGCGATCAACAAGTATCTCTAAATATTTACCTGGGCGATCCATTTCCCAGCATGCTTTGTGACGTTCGGCCATATTGTTTCTTGTTGGAAGTTGGAAGTAGGAACTAAGGAAGTTTCGACTACATGGCAGACACAAATACTGATAGCAACAACCGTGAGCGTTCGCCCAAACGATGTAACTACTTAACCTACTTGAGCGACCCTTCGACGCCAATACCACATTCAACCAGAAAAAGTTGGTCCTCAAGCGACGATTTCGATCAGAGTACAAGCGATATGACCACGTGCACGACCGATTGTAACATCCAACACCACAGTCAAGTACAACCTTAGACAGCAAGTATTAGTCAGGTCGATCCGAGATGTGATATTAAAAAAAACCCAAAGTAGAACTGCCAGTCCTCCCGACAATGTCGACGATTTGTCAGATGATGTCCCTCAATTTTCCTTTTTTTGAAAGTGAAATCGAAAGTACGGACACGATAACAACGGAATGTACAGGTGAAACTGAAGACACTTCACTTGACGATTGAAGTTCAGACCTCGCTATCAAAAATGGGATAACTATTTCGACGACTACACTGCCGATTACGATGAACGTTATTCGGATTCCTGCCAATATAATTCAGATAATGCTGAACTTTCGAGCGAAAGCCAAGACACTGACAAAGGAGATAATCTGCTATATCCAGGTGAAATTCATCCTGTTGTCTTGTTGTGCAGATTCCAAAGTAGGAACAGAATATTTGCAAGCGTTTGGTTAGGATTCAACAAAACCAGATTGTGGCACGTTTCTGAAGCCGTTTGCTGTTTCATTTAAAGAAATGTATGACAAAGGTATGTCAGCTTGTTTTTTGAGTACAAGATCTTGGATTACATGCAAGGCTACACAAAGATAAACATTACTATCTGACATGTTGGCCATATGTTCATCCAAATTGTGTACACTGCTTCAAAAATCATGACTTAAACAAAAAAACATTGCCATAAAAAAATTTGAAAAGCTGTTCATTAAGTGGGTAATTTTTTTTGCTTTCCAGCCATATTATTTACACACATTAATTTTTGGAGGGCCAAATGAGTAATTATTGTTATAGCTGCTAGCGAATTTCTCTTTAGATTGG
Source organism: Ptychodera flava (assembly GCA_001465055.1). Taxonomy (NCBI): domain Eukaryota; kingdom Metazoa; phylum Hemichordata; class Enteropneusta; family Ptychoderidae; genus Ptychodera; species Ptychodera flava. Next base: position 81,523 of record LD350734.1, read on the forward strand.
GCCATACATTTCAGTGTTCTCCCCAGGACCTTGTTGTAGATGATGGCTAATTTGCATACCAATAACTGACATTTTTATGGTAATGTATTTCTGTTGTTAATGAAAAATTTAAGAGTGGCAGCACCTACTCTATGGTTGATTGCTCTGTGGAGGACACAACATTCTGTTGTGCATTTCTTCGTGTTACTGTCAAAGGTTGGTAACATGTGATTTACAGAAAAGGGAGTTACATGTACAAGAAAAGTGATGGCAGTGAATTGTACTACTAATTGTGAAGATTATTCTGGAAAAAATTGTTATAACAACATTAGTTATGCACTGTGTGACTTTGCATGTATGCAAAATTTGGGAAAGAAATGTGTAAAAAAGATCAATTTTATTCCTATGCCTCAAAAAAGTTATAAATAATACAATGGGAAACTCACCTGGTTGCTTGGTGAGAAACCAATTTAATAACACACAGGACCCACATATTGGTGGTAACATGACAAAATGATAACCGCGTGTGGGAAACATACATTTTGTAAGCATATTGACTGCAGGGTAATCCTTTAAAACCTATGGTACTTTTTATCCACAGGCTTCCTTTTGCAAGACCCTGTGAAGGAGGAGACATTAACCGTCAGAGCCATATTACGTAGTACTCTATTTGATGCTCCAGCCAGATGCATGTTTATGGAGTGTAATCAATTCAAAGGTATGTTTAGATGTCCATATTGTTTGTCACCTGGTGAAACTGTTAAGACAAGCGCCCGTGGTCACACACGTGTCTACCCATTCAACATAGAAAATCCTGCAACTGGGCATGCCGAGGAAAGAACGCATGAGTCAACAATCAACTTTCATCGTCAAGCACATAATATGAGGAAAACTGGCCAGTCATCCGCAGTGATGGGTGTGAAAAACATCAGTTGGTATCTATTTGTCTCCAAATTTGATATCATAAATGGCATAGTATCTGATTACAGGCACTGTGTATGTTTAGGTATAATGAAAATGCTACTAACACTGTGGACTGATAAATCCCACAAAGAGTGAGGAGTCATGGTACTTAGGAAGCAAGCTACACATACTTGATAAAAATCTACCCAGTATAAAGCCGCTATACATGATAACAAGAGCCCCCAGGGCACTATCTGGTGAACTTTCACATTGGAAAGCATCTGAGTTTAGGAGTTTTCTTCTTTATTATTCAGTTCCATTACTATGGAAATTATTACCAACAGAGTTTTTTCAGCATTATTGTTTATAAGTTGAAGCCGTATATGTTTTACTCTACTCATCAGTTTCATCAGCTGACTTAACGAGGGCATCAGGTCTTTTGAAACATTGTTTATTCAAAATTGAAAGTCTGTACAATAAACTATACCAAACTTCCAATGTACGTATGCTTCTACACCTTGTTCAACGGGTAGTGTTTAGGATCCCTTTGGGCAATATCATGTTTTCCTATGACGATTGTAATGGGGAACTTAGAGATCTTTGTCATGGAACCCAGAGCTTTCAAGAACGAATAGTTACTGCTGTTTGCATTCAACAGCAAATCACTAGTTTTGAGAGATCATGAAGAAGTGGTTCTTCTGCAGAATTTTTTTATGAAAAACTTACCAGTGGGCGAAGAATCATAAAAAAAAACATGTGATATTGGAAATGATTGTCAGATTGTTTTGGCTATAGTTAAGGCACAAATATCACACTCTGAACGTTTGTGCATTGAAAGAAAACTGGGGCATGTGGAAAATGTCTTTAAAATTAAGCGTATCGCTGTAAAGGGAAGTGTCATTCACAGCAAAGAGTACAAGCCAGTAACGAGGAGAAATAGCTACATGTATACTGTACAGTTCATGAAACAGTCAGGGGAAGTGTCCTATGGCCAAGTAAGGTACTCTGCAAAATGTAACCTTGTGTGTCCTAAGGAATTATTGTGTACAGAAGCATGTTTTTGTCAGAAACCTGTATATATCGCCATGATAGACAAGTTCAAAGTCAGGCATGATCTAAAGGCATGTATAATACAAGATGATATCACAAATGCAACTTTGAAGCATATCATTCCTGTAGATAAAAATGAAAGACAACTTGTGTGCATAGACATTGGAAGTATAACCAAATGTTGCGTTTTTTTATTGCAAGAGAGCTGAATGTTTTTTGTTTGTCTGTTCCCCAACAGCGTAGAAAAGGATTAGGGGACTCAATTAATATGTGGACAGATTTCCTTTTTCCAAGCTTGCAAACACATTTTACAGAAATGTGAGTGAAATTTCACATTTTTTGTGCACTTGCTACAAATAAATCAATGCATTAGTGGGATGATATGGAAATGTAAAAGAATTTGTGAACACATAGCCATTTCATTACATGCAATAAAATGTTCAAGAGAATTGAATTTTGTCAATAATTGTGTGAATGTTTAATCTTAGCCATTATCAACATATAATGCTATCATTCAGTCTCTAATATGAATACTATCACAATTTCTATGATTTAAAAAAAAATTCTTCGAAAATTATAAATTAAAAGTTGTGAGTAAATCTGAATGAAATCAAAAATATAAATATTTAGCTCACAATCGGTATAACAATGTGAGCTTATAGTATATGTCAGCAGCATTTGTCGTCTCGGGTGGAGGGACGGTGATGCATGTAATTGTATGTGTATGTGTGTCTATTTTTTTCTTTATTGCAACCCTTTTAAAGCAGGGAGCTCACTAAAAATAACAGGAGCAGCAAATTACGCAGGGAAGTGGAAATGCAAGTAAAAAATTACAGAACTAGCTGAAAAAATATCAACCAAAAGTATGCTGAAAAGGAAATAATAATGTATGCATGTACGTATGTGTGTGCATGTGTATGTATGTACGTATGTATGTATCTATGTAACTATGTGTGTGTATTGTATGTACGTATGGAGATGTGGATTGATTGATGGATGGATGGATGTACGTAACTTTCCACTGCTAAAAAAGTTAGAACCACTGCACATTTCAGCTTTGTATTTTGCGTGCAAATGCGCTCTTGGCTGTAGATGAGATTTTTTAGGGTTTTAAGACCAGGGGTCAGAAAATCTCTATTACTATTATTATTATTATTATTATTATTATTATTATTATTATTATTATTATTATTATTATTACAAGTTTAGGGGCTATAAGTATTATATAGAAATCTAAGAACAATTCATTGAAGCTGTGGGAATTCTGAAAAAGAGGTGTTTGAATGCAGGTCCATCTTGGCAGTCGCGGGCGCGCACAAAACAAGGCACAGCGCCACTATGTGTTGTTGCTTTGTTATGTCGCCCTCTCGCGTCGGCTCTTTACTCTTTATTTAGTTGCTATGCGCATGCGTTTCTCCCTCTCTCTCCGCATCGCCATGTTGTAGATGTGTAAGTCTTGTACCAGTCGTAATAAAGGTCGACGTTTATCTCCGACATCCTGTGTCTGGTTGTGGTCTTGACCTGATGGTTAAACGGGGATTGTCTCCTCACTGGCGTGGCGGCAGCGATTTACGGACCTACACGCCATTTACGAAATAATGAAGCTTTTCGAACCGACCTTTCCCGTACCAGCAGCCGTCTAGACTTCACGCATAGGTGGACAACCAGTCAGTAACTATAATTACTGGGTAACGCGGACGTTCGGACACTCTCAAGCTACACTCGACATGGCGGACTTCCACCGCGCTCCAAGGCAGTGGTGCCCGAGTAAGTCAGAAAGATGGCGCCAAAATCTCAGCTACACCTTGCACTGTTCTTGGGAGAGAGCACCACTTTGAAAGCCAAAACCAAGTCTTCTCCTCTTAGAGGATTTCGCGACGACGATGACGAAGACACCCCTGCTGCTTCACGTCGTACAACACTACAAAAGGTCAAGGCCATTGAACTCATGCTGGGTCAGATCACTAACTATTGCCCCATCATCTCTTGTAACACAATAGTCAGAAAGTCAACATCAGTGGACCATATCTGGCAAACCGTACGTCTTCACTATAGATTTCAATCCACCGCGTATATACGCGTACCGGAGCACATCTTCTGGACTTTTGTGACATTCATCTTCAGCCTGACGAGCGGCAAGGGACCCCTTTTTCAACGCTTGACAACCTGCTTCGTAAGGACTGTGGCATTTCTCATAATAGAGAGGATAGATCCACCTTCTTCCTCATCAGAGCCAGCCTGTACCGACAATGTTCCATGACCACGTGCACTTTCAGTTTGCAGTCCCTTTCTTGACACCTCCAATGATGCCAAGGACTGTACAGATGATCTTCACGCCAATACAAGCTCCCATGACACTTAAGTGACTTGACCCTTGACTTTGAGTTGTTTTGTGACAAAGTTCTACGCGTTTCCCCCGTGTCTTGAGGCAGTTGACCGTAGTTTGTAGTTTCTTTTTTATTTTTCTTTCAGGCGTGCGGACTTGTTTTGTAGAAAAAAAAAGTGGTCACGCCACTATGTGTTGTTGCTTTGTTATGTCGCCCTCTCGCGTCGGCTCTTTACTCTTTATTTAGTTTCTATGCGCATGCGTTTCTCCCTCTCTCTCCGCATCGCCATGTTGTAGATGTGTAAGTCTTGTACCAGTCGTAATAAAGGTCGACGTTTATCTCCGACATCCTGTGTCTGGTTGTGGTCTTGACCTGATGGTTAAACGGGGATTGTCTCCTCACTGGCGCAGCGACTGTGGAGAGTCTATGCCAGTGTATTTGCTGCAAATTATACCTTCACGCATGCGCACTCTTTTGCCAGTGTAGTCTGCCAATATGAGCATGCGCAATTGAGTTTACCTGCGCGTGAATGTGTAGTCTGTACACTACGTCTCGTGCTATAATCTTGTCGTTGAACTTTGCATGTTGACAGAAACTGGAATTACTGCTCAGAATACTTTTCAGGACATCACAAGTGAGTCCCTAAGGTAAAAAGTAGGACGTTTAGGAAATTCTTTCAGAAAGTTCACATCCCCTGTGGCCATTTTGTGGAGTATAAGCTTATACGTACCTGGAGCGACGGTATACAGTATTTCTACTGTACATATTGCCAGATAATATGCGATGGAATTTTGCGTTTCACGTCGTTCAATCATTCAGATGGAAATGCTGGCCTTCTCCAAACTTTGAAAAAATCAGGGTGACAGACTTTGGAATGCTAACTCTTGTGTAACAATGACGTTGAAGACATTTGTATTCGAGCTCGGCAACATTTTTTGATTTGGGAACTCTCATCATGGCGGATATACTGAAACAGTGAGTATTCAACAACTTTTTTTCTATGTCCATGTAGCACTTGCGCAAAAATAAGCGAGTCCACAGGCCTTTGGCGAATCAATAAATGCGTTTTTCACCAAGCTGAAAGGTTGAAAGATGCGTCCGTCACTTTGGGACGAGCTTGATAAATGCAGTCAAATCCAGCTTGGCATAGACATTTGCCATAGTATGACTTTGTTCTAGAGACGACCGGCCGTGCGGTGGAACTTTGCAACAAAGTATCCATATCTGAACTGACGAACTTGAATGACAGGCACAGGAAACGATGACCAATAAAAATGCATTCTCGTTGCATTTTGACAATAATGTATCAATCTAAATGACACGGAAATTATGCCTCCTCCAAACAGAAGAGCCATGGTCTATTTTTAGCCCTGCTACAGTATGTCTCAGTGTTGAAAAGGCCATATCGTTGTCATGTTGTCATGGCGACTTTTAAAATTTGCATACAACTGTGAGAGTGAAACGGGTTGTTTATAGGTCACAAAACTTTTGAGTCCCACTGTCGTCCATTACACCTGTTTCCTTGGGCATTAAAGGTGTGCAAGTATACACATCAAAAGACTAGAAATTCACTTCATTGGCAGAACCTTGTAAAATAGCCCTTTCTTGTCTGGTTAGTGTCACCGGGCTACCAACTTCAGAATATGGTTGCCCAAGTGGACTACCAGGGAAAAAAATAATTTCGAGCCCTGGGCAATATAAAATATGAAACATTTAACTTGTAATATTTCTCCTTGTCTTGGCCTGCTAGGTTTAAAAAAATGTTTAAAACTATACAGGGACCATGTTCAAATTTAGCCATTGCTATCATGGAAAGGGGAGATCTAGCTAATCATCAGAATCATAGAGTTTATGGGGTCACGCCAGGACACATAAAAAATATTACACCACTACATGGCCATAATTCTACTTTATCTAAACAATCAGATATAATTTGTCTTCATTATTCTTCCTGGAATGAGGCAAAAAAATCAAAATAAATTATTATAAAATGAACATTATTATACGTCGTTAATTATAAATCCATAAAATAAATAAGTACCAGTGAATTATGTTTTAAATCAATCAAAAAAAATTGTGCGCTACAGTTACTGTTTCTGATAAATGATGGTACATTGGGTGATAAGGGGAATTTGGTTCATAAATTAATTTGAGATACAAGTAGAATTAATTTTAGCACCTAAAATTAATCTGAAGGCACAAAATTAATTCGATGAATGCACAATAAGTTGGTACTATACTCTATAACATTTATTTGGGATGACTGCATGAAACAAAATTAAAAATGCTTGAAAAATTATTTCTGGTCTATATAAAATTAATTCAAACACACTAAAATAAACGGAAAACAATTTTGACAAGAATGGCCCCAATGTACATTATCTTTATTATTCTTCCTAGAATGAAGGCAAAGAAATTATTATTATTGTTCTAGAACAAACGTTAAAACTTGTTACGTAGATATCCATAAATAAATAAAAAAACAGTGAATTATGTTTTAACATAGACCCTCTCAAGGGTCTATCGTTTTAAATAAAAAAAGCTGTGGTTCCCAAATAGGTTACCATGGCAACATAAAACCAAAATGAACATGGAGTTCATGCTGTGATAAATACACTTAGGAGAGCATTTGCATAGTTACCGGGATTACTTTTAATGGAATTTTGAAAGAATTGAAATTTTAAAACGCAAATAGGTTACTATGGAAACATAGGGCAGTACATTAGGGGGTGGCTCCATTAACTTTGATGGTACCTGAAACCCGAGCTGCTGACTGCCAACTCGGGTGACAAACAGAAGACTTTTAATCCCCAAGGTGTTAATTTTCCATTGTTCGATTATCTTATCGAGCTGGTGCTATGATAGGAACGTCAGGGCTGTAACGACTCACTCAATACCACGGGCACACACATATGCTTGCACATGGAACTATGTTGACAGGAAAAAATGAACTGCCCTTTTTTCAATGCAAGTAAGCTAGTTTATCTTTAATTTAAGCTCTAAACTAAGTTTTAGAAATATGGTAAAACAAAATATCGTTCTTCGTTCATTTTCATTCAAGTTTTCTATTTTCGGACGCTTCACTTCAGTAACGGCATTGATCATATATGCAAATGTGATCACAACAGCATGGAACGTTCTTTCCACATGGCGAGATTTTTCTTGCACTTGCAAACAACGTAATGAGTGAGTAAGGACTCCAAGAGCTGCGCGTATCCTGTGACATTACATCTCCTATAGAGCGAATTTAAGTCAATGAATTGCTAGCCGGATCCGTCTGTAAACAGTATGGCCACGCGTACATATTATAAGAAAGGAGAAATAGTAGAGGCAGTTAACGAGGCCGGTCGGCGAACGGCACAATTTTCAGTGATTAAATTCACGGTATTAATTTCAGAATAAAACGAATTCGCGAGCTTACCATTGATTTTTGGTGATGTTGAATATAATTGAAAAAAAGAGCTAAATTCAAGTGTTCATGTTTGATAAAATTCCAAATTGACGACACCCAATGTCAACCTGTACGACACCGTATGTGTACAACACACCTGCAGTCGATTAGTCGATTGTGACACAGTAAGCTTACGTATAATGCAATATTGGTCGACCCACAGTCCCTCTATCCATGCATTTCTGCAGTTGTCTTTCCTATTCTGCTCAGTTAACAGACATGATTACACAGAATATTACACAGAAAAGATATTTAGATCATATTTGGAGGCACTGAATACTAGCATTGCAAGAGAAAGCGACGACAAATTTTCCGGTTTGATTCCAGCCGTTGCTTGTGCTACGTCAACACACTCGCAGCGATCAACCCCAGAAATTATCGCACACTATCATCATTTACGATGGGAGAAGGATCACGAAAAACAAACAGCGGTTTCAGGATATGATGATTTCTGTCTTCGTGTCGTAGATAGACGCAGAGAACACTTCATAGAGCCAAAAACAGCGAAAATTCGAGAAAAGCGTACACACAATCGGGGACTGTGGCATGCAGGACAAACCCAAGCTACGCATTATCACGTGACTGCCCCTGGCCCTCGTATCGCGGTTTGGCTGTGCGGTCCAGGTGATTGACACCTTTTACAATAGGCGTTTCCAGACCGGTGGATAGAGGGACTGTGGTCGACCTGAAATTTGACACTGTGATCGACGTAGCGTTTCAAAGGTACGAAAAATTAGACCAAGTAATTGTTTGTTTATTTAGATTTGATCTATAACCTCCGGCAACCAACAGTCAAAGTCCTACTCTTACGCAGAAAATCAACGTTTTCAAGCGTAGACTCCCGCGTAGACTTTCCCTTCCGCTTAAACCACTGCCCCTCCACAAAACGCGATGTAGAACAATAATCGCAATCATACCAATCCATAATCCAATGACAGTAGGTCGGAATTCGGAAGACAATAGTTGTAAACATAGACACAAAACAGCACAGAACAGACAGTAAATAGACGGTACACAAACAAAGTCACATTCATGAAAGAAAGATATATGGACCTCTGGCCAGAAGACCAAGAAGTGATGTCAGGTGTTTCGAAAATAGTAAGCGCATCCTGCCCCACATGTGGCACCCGCCATATATCAATCTATAAGTCAGATAGGTAGTGGTCACTAACTAAGGCCCAATGTCACCGATGCCATCAGTGATCATTTGTCGAAGAGAGATATTGTATTTATCTACTAGCTTGCGATACCTGCCAAAAAAGCGTTTGAATGTAGAGACAAGTCTTGCTGTGGTGTAACCTTGATTTAATAGTTTGTAAGAGAGATGGCCATGTCTCTATCGACTATGGATGGATTGACGTGGCATTTCAAAAGTATGAAAAATGAGGCTCAGTAACTTTTGGTTGCTTTACATTTGATCAAAAACCTACCCATCAGACAAGGCCCAACTCTTACGCAGAAAACAAAACCTCTGAAGTGTCGACTTTCTCTTCCGCGTTTGAGATTTTCTTCTCTTTCGCGTTGGAGAGAAACAAACGTCGGCTTTATTCGGAAGAGGCCGGCTATTGGTGGGTGTAACGTCAGTCCAATGGTAAGCTGCACTCGATGTGAACGTCGGAATAATTCGGGCTGTAGTCGGGAAAGCAAGGATGACCTTGAGAGCGATTCCCAGTACAGTACACGTTCGCAGATCGCGGTACTACAGGCTGATACTAGATAACAACAAGTTCTCCGCGTAAATTGATAGATTACATATAGCCACATAGGCACTTCTGAAATGTTATCTCCGGCTTGCAAGACAACAAATATCAAATATTATTATCAAAACCAGAATTTCGGGGCTAGAGAGCGAAACATTGCTGAAAAGTAGCCCACCAAAATACCGAAGTAGCCGGTCAATTTGGCCGGCATCCGGCTAAAAATGAACACGCGGATTCAAACAGAGAGGCTTGTTGCGATGGACAAGTAGCCTTTGGCTTTTGACCAGAAAAATAAGTGAGTGTTCATTGATAATTCAAAGACCGGATCTGTTGACACCAAAGTTTTCTCGTGACTTTCATTGCATTGCACACACCTTTCCGCAATGTGAGTCAAAACTGAAATTGAAAGAGTACGTTTTAGTAAAAATCCTGTTTTGTTGTGCTGAAGTCCTGTTTTGTTGTGCTGATTTTCGCTACCGTACTTTCTTTTATAGGGGTATAAACGTTCATACAAAAATAGCTTTTCGAATGCAAAATCAGCGTACGTTAATTAACTGCTAGTATTGTTTAAAAAGCATTTTATTTGAAAGGGATTCTATAGTACCTTCGTTTTTGTAAACTCTTCATGCAATTTTATGAACTAAATGATGACCTCAAAGTAACAGCAAGTGCTGGACAGCACTTTTAACGCTGGTTGGAAATCCTCTGTGCCGGACCGGGGGGGGGGGGGGCATCATCAAGTCAGGCGCCGACGGGCATTGGCCTTTCAAAAAGCAGTTCCGGCAGTGCTAATGTTTTGTTTGCACTAAAAGAAAATCTGTTCACATATGTTGACATAGAGATTAATCCTCTGATAACGAACTCGGGTTACTCGGGTACGTCCAAGTTAATGGAGCGTTCCCCTCATGAAAAATGGATATCATATTTTGTCTTTCTAACCAAAAATAACCCTTTGGTGTAATATTTCTGTTGATTAATGGATTTTTACACTGGATATTTGGTCTTTCTAACCCAAAATATCCCTTTGATATAACACATTCTGTTGATTACTGGATTTTAGGTCGAATCTTTGGAAAACTGATGATTTTTACTCCTGAACGGTTGCCATGGAAACATCTCGCATTAAAATGAGGGGGGTTTTTTGTGTGCTAACCAGAAAAACCGTTATTATCAAATTTTTACATCAATCAATAATTCTTTAATAGGAATTAGGGCAAAATTAACATTTTGAATTCCAAACTGGTTACCATGGCAACTGGAAACATTAAAATAAATCTGGTTTTTGTGTTGTCTGACCCGAAATCCCCCACCAGATAATTTTCATAACAATCAAAGTAACTTTTCATGGGATATTAGAAAAACTGGAATTTTCAACCCCTAAAATTGTTACCATGGAAACATGTGGCAGTATAATCGATATCATATTTTGTTTTTTCGACCCAAAATACCCTTATGGTGAAATTTCCATGGAAATTGAAGCTATTATTATTCACGTCATTATTTCTATATAATACTTATATTAATTATTATTATTTTTCTTCTTCCATCCTCAAAATGCAACTGCCATGAGAAGACCGTTGTACCAAGAGACTTCAAATTTTGCACATGGGTAAAACTCCTCACAAGAAATTTTTTGATCATGTGACCATAAAAATGGTCACATAACCTGGCGGCCATTTTAATTTAAACTGTAAAATTAACTTCATTTTCATAAATATTGATAAATTTGGTTAAAGTCACTTTTTAGGCCATAGGGCTGTTCCTTCATGCAAAATATGAAGGTTATACTAAGACAATTTTGAGAAGAAGCTTTTCAAAGTATTATTTTTCTGATTTTTCTATGACCTTTGACCTTCCCTATAACTTTGCAGCTTTGCTATGGCTTGGGATTATTCTGGCCAATGTAAGAACGCGAGAGGGCTAGTGTCTATTAAACAATGACCAGCAGCGGACTGAATTTCACACTTAAATTTGAGGAATGCCCCTTGACAAAACGTCACAAGACCAACGACTTTCTTACCTCATTTATTATGCACATATCTAATTCTGGGCAAGACAATAGAGCTAGAGGTCTGATTTTTGGTATAAAGGGATAACTGTGGGATACAATTTTTTTGACAAAATATCATGTAACCTCGATGACCTTTGACCTCAATTATACATATTTGTCCATAACTCGGTAACCTCAAGGGCTACACCCTTCATATTTGGTATGATGAGAGACCTTATGGTGCCATATCCTGTACCTTATAAATTATACTCTAATTTTGGGCAAGCTGATAGAGATAGAGGTCTGATTTTTGGTATATAGGGAAAACTATGACATTCAATTCTTTAAGAAAATGTCACATCACATTGATGACCTTTGACCTCAATCAATGTTGCTGCTTGGATCATCAATACATTGTTTATTATATCCAGAAAGTTGCACCCGAAGGGCGCGCCGAAAATGGAAATGACAGAAAATGAAAGTGCCAGGAGGTATTTTTTTCTTTTTTCAGTATTCCATATTCTTTAATACGTGCACATGCAATTTCAGCTTTGATGCA
>LD350734.1:100957-113146 GCA_001465055.1 Ptychodera flava
AGTTCCTTGTCTCAACATTATTTCATTTAAACGTGCTTTAGAAAAAATAAGAAAATCTTAGCCTAATAATGTCTCTGGAATGAACAGTCGTATGGCGTATTCACGCCCTTCTGATTACTGACCAGAGGACGGCATCAGTCGATTGGGACTTTGGAACCGGATGTCAATGATTGGTCCGGCTGCAAGGCCCATTTGATATTATAGTTCAACGCCGATGTGCGCGAATTTGATTTAGCACTCTTATGGGCTCCGTGCATGCTTTTGCACCCATGAAGTGACTTGCAGTCGACTTCGTGTCACACCATGGGGGTGAGACTGAGTACAGGATTTGTCGCTTCAACGTTTGGAGGGGTTTTTTTTGGAGGGTCTATAGTTTGACTTTTCTCGTTGTACGCAGCATGCAGGCAGTGTACTGGCTTTCACCTAGCTCTGCGTGTCATGGCAGGATTGTGTGTCAGTTCATACCGTCTATGAAGCCCAGGCCTCCCATGCCCACAGCCTTGCAGCGGCTCGGATTTGCGGCGCGTAGTGTCTCCGCCAAAACAGCCAATTTTTAATGCCAAACTTGCACTGATCTTCGTTTCCGAGCACACCCACTTCGCCTTGGTACACGATGTACTCAGCTGCGCGCGCTTGTAAACTTACATAAAGCCCACTTTTCTCGCTCTATGCGTTGGAAGCGTTCGTTCGTGTCATCCGCCATTCCATCCATAAGCATTCGCACGAAAACTAGCCTTTTCAAACAAAAGAGCATCTTTGATATCGAACTTCGAAAGTCTACGTTCACAGAGGCATGCATCAAGAGAAAACCATGAAATTTGTAAAACTTCTGCAGAGAAAAAAAAAGAAAAATTGTAAGAGAGTAGAAAATGATCACCGTAGATAGTAAATAGCTGAGTGGTGCTTCGATTTTGTGACAATCTCAACACAACGTGACTGTCAACTTAAGGTTATTCCTTCATTTCACTCTGTTTTGACATTTCTATGCCCACGGCCTTGGAAAAGTCTACATGGAGGGACAAACGAGACGAAAAAATCCTCCATGAAGCCTTGTTGTTGGCTTCTTTCAGCTTGTAGGCGCTTGAAACGCCCATATAAAAAATGTGCCCTGTTGCAGCAAAGAATAGTATATCAATGAGCAGGATTGGTTGTCAAGATCTGCATGAAAAGTTGACCGTCAAAATGTAACTGAGCTAACGGCATCGGCAGTAAAGAATCCCGAAATACTGCACTCTCGACTTTCACTTTGTGTAATATTAATTATAATAATTAATATAAGTATTAGATATAAATAAAAACGCGAATAATAATAATAATAATAATAATAATAATAATAATAATAATAATAGGTTTTATTTCCATGAAAATTTCAGCGTTAGGGATTTTTGGGTCGAAAAGACGAAATATGATATCGATTTCACTGCCCCATGCTTCCATGGTAACCATTTAAGGGGTTGAAAATTTCAGTTTTTCTAATATCCCATGAAAAGTTACTTTGATTGATATGAAAATTATCTAGAGGGGCAGTTCGGGTCAGAGAACACAAAAATCAGACTTATTTCGATGGTTCGAGTTGCCATGGTAACTATTTTGGGATTGAAAATGTTACTATTTCTCTAATTCCTATTAAAGAACTATTAATTGATGTAAAAAAATTGATAATAAGGGTTTTTCTTGTTAGCACACCAAAAAAATTACACTCATTTTAGTGTGAGATGTTTCCATTGCAACCATTCAGGAGTGAAAATTAGCAGTTTTTCAAATATTCAACCAAAAATCAAGTAATCAACAAAATGAGTTATCAAAGACATCTTTTGGGCTAGAATGACCAAATATCCAGTGTGAAAATCCAGGAATTAACAGAAATATTACACCAACGGTTACTTTGGCTTAGAAAGACATAATATGATATCCATTTTTACGGCACTGTGTTTCCATAGTAACCTATTTGCACTTAAATATTTCATTTTTCCCCAAATTCCATAAAAAGTAATCCCAGTTACTATGCAAATGCTCTCCTAAGTTTATTTATCACACCATGTTCATTTTGTTTCATGTTGCCATGGTAACCATTTTGGTAACCACAGGGTTTTTTTATTTAAAACCATAGACCCTCGAGAGGGTCTATATTAAAACATAATGTACTGTTTTTTATTCATTTTATGGATTTGTAAGTAACAACTTTTAAAATTTGTACTATAATAATTGTAATTATTTGCCTTCATTCTAGGATGAACAATAAAGATAATGTATATCGGGGTCATTCTGGTCAAAATTATGTTTTCCATTAATTTCAGTGTGTAAGAATATGAGGTTATTATACAAAAATACCACAAAGGATGCACGAGGACATTGGCGCAGCGTATCGCCCGACACGAAGCGGAGGGCAATGCGCGGTGCCGATGTCCGAGTGCATCCTTTGCGGTACTTTCGTAATAACCTTATTATTATACATCTTACATTCCTGACTGAGGCATCAAATTTTCAGAGTAGTGACCGTTTTCGTGCAATGTCAACAATCTTTCTTCCGATTTTATTGCGCCAGTGTGGAACGCTATCTCGGACGCGCTTCTGCAAGTTGTGGAGTATATGCACTGCACACGTACGTACAGAGCGCACGCGAGACATGTTCTGGCACAAGTCCAATGGATCCCTTGAAACCGTTCTACAGTGAACGCACAGTACAGCCACAGGGGATGGGGCGCCTTGAAACCGTTTGTGTTACAGAACGGGCGTTCCATACGGCTTTTTTAACGCACGCAACATTCTATTGTTCTCGATGGTAGATGTATAATAATGGATTTTATCTAGACCATTTTTAATTTTGTTTCATGCAGTCATCCCAAATAAGTATTATTTAGTATAGTACTAACTTATTATGCGTTCATCGAATTAACTTTATGCCCTCATATTAATTTTATGTGCTAAAATTATTTCTACTAGTATCTCAAATTCATTTTATGAACCAAGTTCCCCTTATCACTCAATGTACCAATTTATCACAAGCAGTAACAGTAGCGCACAGTGTTTTTTTTATTCAAAACATAATTCACTGGTACTTTTTTATTTTATGGATTTATAATTAATGACGTATTAATGTCATTTTATAATAATTTATTGTGATTTCTTTGGGTCATTCAAGGAAGAATAATGAAGACAAATTATTTCTGATTGTTTAACTAAAGTAAAAGTATGACCATGTAGCGGTGCATTATTTTTTGTGTGACCTGGCGTGACCCCATAAACTCTATGATTAGCTTGATCTCCCTTTTCCATGGTAGCAAAGGCTAAATTTGAACACGGTGCCTGTATACCTTTAAACCTTTTTTTTTAAAACCCAGCAGGCCAAAACAAGGGGGAAATATTACAACTTAAATGTTTCATGTTTAATACTGCCCATGGCTCGGAATTAACTTTTTTCCCTGGTAGTCCACTTGGGCTACCGTTTTCTGAAGTTGGTAGCCCAGTGACAGTGGCTTGTAGCCCGTGCAAATTTTAGATCAGGGGTATCTTTTTTCGTTAACCAGTCAAGAAAACGCTATTTTACAAGATTCTGCCCATGAAGTGAATTTTCTGGTCTTTGATGTGTATACTCGCACACCTTTAACACTGCGGCGACTGCTTCCTTTCTACTAAGGTTTGCACGACCTCGCTCAGCCGTCGGATCGCGCGAACATCTGGTTTTTATCAATAACCAGACGATCTGTTCTCTCGAGAACGATGCATGAAATATTGGGCAAAGTGAGACAATACCTCAATGTGTAGCAACCTGGGGTGTTCGTTATTTACATATCAAAGAAAAAATGCATTTCATGAATTTATTATCTGAATAGAATCATGAAAATACATATGAAAAATGAAGTGCGAGTGAATGTTATTTGTCATCGGCGGTGTTTACTGTTTCTCTGCCTGGGAAACATGCGTCCGTTCGTGTGACCTCAAAGTGTTTATACTGTACGCAAACATTAGAAATTTTAGATGGCACATCTGTTGCCGCTGACGTCAAACATTGGTTCGTAAAGCTCATCTCTTTCTCTCGCTTGTATATTACAGGCAGTGAGAAACCACGATGCAACAAGAAATAGAGCGTAGACAGGAATACTACGAAATGAGTATTGCCGGTGTTACCGTGAACAGATCATACACAGACCTACGAACTGGTAATTTCGATCTTTAACCAGAGTTCATTGGTCCAGAGCCGGGGCTTATCAACCCAGTACTTCAGTACTTCAGAGGTGTTGACTTGACCGATCAGCAGCTGGCTTACTACACGCCAGGTCGATCATCGCCACGGTGGCACAGAGCTGTGTTTTACCATGAGCTGAACAAGGCACTCATGAACGCTTTCCACAATATGGCATCAGTTCATGGATACGGTCAAAGTGGATCGAGATACAGACGTCAGCTCATGTTTCGCGCCCAAGTAGCAAAACAGCTGATCGGTAATTTCTCATCTCGGCAACGTCCCCCAAGAGGAACTAGTCTGATGGCACCACGTCTCATTCCTACCAATGTGGAAAGAGTTGGTCATCGAATGGGTCGCAATCCGGACGGAAGACGTAGTTGCGTGATGTGTCGACGTGCAGGACGGATAGAAGGCCATGGAAGTCGTCCCAATCGTGTTCATGAGACTATCAACTGTTGCCTCACCTGCCAGTTACCACTGTGTCACCCACGGTACAGACAAGCGTGCTGGCGAGAGCACAATGTGTGAATGCCGTTTGCAGAGGACCGCAGAACTAGACTATGCACGGACTGAACATTTGTCGATATTACAACTCTTTATTACACAGTTGACATGGAAATAAAAAAACATTCACTCACAAACTATCGGTGAGTACGATGTACTTTTGTGTGTGGTTGTGTGAAGTGAATGATTGAGTCTAACACGTTTGCGTTTGGGGTAAAGATCGAGTTACAACGATGATTGCATCGGACGATCGCAAAACAAGGTCTCGGCCAGAGCAGTTCCTGTTTTGGCAGAGAGCGAGTTGATGTGCGATGAAAAATGCATCTGAGTAGCTAACAGTCGATTTCCCCGGTCTGTAATCTCTCAAATGCGTAATAAAAATATTTTTTATTATGCAAATAGTATTCGACATTTACATACGGCTCCCTAGGCTGTACGAACCTCGAATACATCAACACAGTAAAGATCACATGTCAGCTCAGGGTAGTTCAGACCATAACTGCTCAAACTGACAGCTGCCAACCGACAAACATGGAAACATGAGATCGGCCTTGTGGGAACCTGTCGCCTCAGTGTTAATGCCCAAGGAAACAGGTATAATGGCGACAGTGGGATTCAAAAGTTTTGTGACCTATTATCAACCCGTTTCACTCTCAGAGTTGTATGCAAATTTTAAAAGTCGCCATGACAACCTGACAACAAGATGGCCTTTTCAGCACTAAGACATACGGTAGCAGGGCTTAAAATAGACCATGGCCCTTCTGTTGGGAGGAGGCATAATTTCTGTGTCATTGTGATAGATACATTATTATTAAAATGCAACGAGAATGCGTTTTATTGGCCATCGTTTCCTGTGCCTGTCGTTCTAGTACGTCAGTTCAAATATTGAAACTGTGTTGCAAAGTTCCACCGCATGGCCGGCTGTCTTCGTGATTTCCAGAACAAAGTCACATCATGGCAAATTTCTGTGCCCAGCTGGGTTTGACTGCATATATCTATCTCGTCCCAAAGTAACGAACGGATCTTTCAACCTATTAGCTTGGTGAAAAACGCATTTATTGATTCGCCAAAAGACTGTGGATTCGCTTACTTCTGCACAAGTGCGACATGGACATAGGAAAAAGTTCAACTCACCCTTTAACCTCACTGTTTCAGTGAATCCACCATGATGATATTTCTCGAATCGAAAACTGTAGCCGCACTCGAATACAAATGTCTTCTCATTAAATTACGTCATTGTTATACAAGAGTTAGAATTCCGAAGTCTATCACCCTGATTTTTCAAAGTTTGGAGAAGGGTGGCATTTCCAACTGAATGATTGAACGACGTGAAACGCAAAATTTCATCCCATATGTTCCGGCAATATGTACAGTGAAAATACTGTACACGCTGTTGTTACGTAAGCTTATGAGCTTATACTCAACAAATTCAGGCGGCATAAACTTTCTCAAAGGATTTCCTAAATGTCCTACGTGGTACCTTAGACACTCACATGTAATGTCCTGGAAAGTATTGTCTGCAGTAATTCCAGTTTCTGTCAATATGCACATCATTTTATTGCTCAACGACATGATAGCACGAGACATGTTCCACGGTTTTACACATTCTCGCGCAGGTAGACTCAATTGCGCTTGCTCAATCTGGCAGACTACGTCACCTGTGTTTTGCTTACGGCCGACTCGCCAACTTAGGTTGAGCAAACAATTAACGAATAGCAGAACGCACGTTGCTCGAATTCTGACCCATAAACATTTAAAAATGCATTCAAATGCGATAGTGAAAGCTGTTCTCAATTAACATGGTGGCATACTCAGCATAGCTTGATGTTTATCGCTTCGTTTACCTTTGAACTCGCGATATTTGCCGGAGACATTTCTTAGGGGTGGACCATTTGATATCCTGGGGGGTCTGGAAGATTTTCGAAAAATAAATCCCAGCATATACAAGGGGAAAAAAATTCTCCCTTAGATGACTTATGAAAAAAAATGGTACGCTAATGTGGAAGAAAACAAATTCTATCACAGTATCAGCAAGAACCTTTCGGGATGTAACTTTTTCATTTCCGTGCACTCATCGTGTCTTTCCAAAGGCCTCTTGAAAATAATTTTCAGTTACATTTGGCTTTTTGAATTGTTCACTGATTTTTGATAAGTTAACACACTCTGTAGATACATGCATATCATCTCTTGTGTATTGACCAATAAATATTTTTTTCTCTGGTATGATTTCAGAAGATGTTAAAACAAAATGTCATCGTCAAGTATTATAATCCGTGGAACATTTTGCCCAACCAATAAACCAATTTGCATTTTCAAAGCAGAAAATCGAAAAGGAACTAATTTTCAATTTTCAAATGGTTTTATCATCTTGATTATTATATTTTAAGCCTATTTCAAAATTTGAAATCCTTCGCCTGAGATTGAAATATAGGAAACAGGTATGTATACTTTATACGTGTTTACTGAGGATGGCACTCTGCGGCCATTCAAATTTCCCTCTGACAAACTCTATTTCCAACAATGCACATTTCCGTGTTTTCAATTTCCAATATACCAAATGTCCAATTTTCCCATTTCATTTTGGGCGTGGCCCAGTATCTTTTCATTACCATGGCGGAAATATCTGTATCGAATTTGAATTAAGGTGTAACATTTATCTCAGTGTGACCAAATATACTGGGGGAGGGCTTGGTTATGATAATTCGCAAAAGATACTTTTAAAAATTAGCGGAAAACAGGGACTGGTCAGTTTTTTTTGCCTTGGGTCACCCTGTTTTTTACTTTGATGATAAGATCACCTATTTTGAAATTCCCAATCGGGGGTCAGTGTATTTTTAAAAACGATGCAGGCTCATACGTGCCTAAAATGCATCAAATGCATCGTGCTAGCCATGAATTTCATCATTCAGTTTCATTTTTCGTCGCGCCCTTCAGTAACTTTAATGATAATAAGACATATTTTTCAGAGCCCCGTCCTAGTGCAAAACTTTAATATATCAGACATGCATATATCTGAGATATCTGTATGTTACATTTTTTTACGGCTCGCCCTTTGGCCGCAGTAAATTAATATATCAGAGATACATGTCAGAAATATCTTGATGTCTGTAAATTAAAAGTCTCTTTTGCAAAGTGCACTAATCATTATGAAATTTGCAATTCATATGAAAGCATGACAAGTTCCTGACACTTTTCTGTTTCCTCCATAAGAATTCTGTATAAAAAAGCAACGTGCACTAATATATCACAATCACATTTTTCTTACAACAGTTCTGGTTATGCATACCAAGAGTGCAGTACATTCACAGCTCATTCAAAATACTGTATTCAAACTTTAGAATTGACACTTTTAAGTTCCTATCTTGCAACTGACATGACAACAATGTCATTAAAACAAAGAATGACTGAATGTTGAAATATACCCAAAAAATCATATATATATATATATATATATATATATATATATATATATATATATATATATATATATATATATATATATATATATATATATATATATATATATATATATAAAGGGGCCTTACGTAACCGTCACTGCGATAACATGTGTGTCACATCAGCTCCTCCAAATCTCAAAAATTACGTTCAGGATTTGCGTATGGAGTGGTACTCTCCCTAAAATGGTGCGTTTACTCGTCCAGATACTTTCTCCAACAAAATGGGCATAACTTTGGCTCAATATAGAGCCAAAATAGGATGTTTTGCTGGTGGCAATACAGGTCGACAAAAAAAGCTGCCCAAGATGGCCGTCCTTGTCATTCCATTGTTGAACTGCCAAATGACACTGACAGGGCCTCCAAAGCTAAGGTCTGCGGCGACATCTACATACAGTTCCTGGAGCTGACCCAGCAACAAAGGACGATATTAGAGATATCATCGGAAAACTAGACAAGATCATCTCAGAAACTCAATATATGAGCCAAAAACTTGAACTTCTCCAAAATAGGATGGGCAATATTGAAGATGATATGTCTGATTTCCGAGACCAGTTACACCAAAATACAACAAAAATGGATGCACTGGAACAAAACAGCCAGTCTTTCTCCGAAATGAAAGCGTCCCTAGAACGTCTGAGAATAGAAAATGACGAGCTAAAACGCTCCAGCGATGAATTGGAAAATCGACGCCGGAGGAATAACCTCATATTCTATGGAATAGAGCAGTCCGAAGCAAACGAAAATTGGGACACTACTGAGGAAAAAGTGAAATCAGTATTGAAAAATCACCTTGACGTTACAGAAGATATTGAATTTGAAAGAGTTCACCGTACCCCGAATGCACCGAAAATTCGCGGAGCGTGCCCGATTGTCGCCATGTTTGCGAAATTCAAAGACAGAGCCAGAGTATTGTCGGCAGCCAGTTAACTTAAGGGAACTAACATAAGCATTGGGGAGGACTTTTCAAGAAGAATGCGGAATATTCGGACAAATCTTCTGTCATTCCGCAGGACACCTTTTCAAGAAAATGCATCACTGAAATCTTACATCCGTTATGACAAGTTACTGTGTACCGATGGTCAGGGCGTCAAGACGGTTTACAAGTTTAACGAAGACACCGGTAAAGTTCAGCAGGTGAGCCATATTTCACGGTAGGGACGTGGCCAAGGTCCATGCAAAGTCAACTATTTCATTTTTGTTATGGAACATTAGAGGCTTAAAAGTTAATTTAAATAATTCAGAATTTATTCATTTTTGTTCAAAATATGATATTGTTGGTTTGACTGAGACTTTCTGTATTTCCTCAGATCATGAAGACTTTTTAAAATCACATATTGTTTTCACTTTTCCCGCCACGCGTCGCCTTAGCAGAGGTCGGCCTAGCGGTGGCACTGCTCTGTATGTGAAGAAAACAATCGCTGACAAAGTTCAAAAAGTACAAACATTGTTAAATAATGCTGTCTTTCTTAAGTTTGATAAGGATTTATTTCCATTCCATAGTGATGTATTCTTTGGTTGTTGTAATCTACGACCTGATTCTATTTTAGACAATTTTGAAGATTTAGAACATGTACTCATCGAGCTTTCTAGTTTATATCCTGATTGTAATCTCATTCTTGGCGGTGATTTCAATGCGAGAACGGGGTCACAGGACGACTTCATTTCTGATGACACAACAGATCACCTGCCTTTGGATGATTCAATGTACATGCCATCTCATTTTCACATTCCACGACTCTCAAAATACCAGGTTGTCAACGAAGCAGGGAAAGCTTTACTGGGCATCTGTCGTAATTTTGATTTACATATTCTAAATGGTCGGACAGTCAATGACATACCAGAAAATATTACATGTGTTACACCAAATGGAAGCAGTGTGGTTGATTACATGATTTTGCCATCAGAAATGTTTTGTTTTGTAAGGTCTTTTCAAGTTCTTTCAAAAATAGAATCTGATCATTTTCCGATCAGCTTTGAATTACCCACTGTTCATGAGCACAGTCAACGTCAGTCTTCTATTGTCAGTAGCGGTTTCACATTCTGTACGTTTTCGTATGTCACCCTCATGTCATCAGTCCTTTAAAGAAAACATGTCTTTCCCGTTTGTAAAAAATCTTTTGAATGGGTCTATTACATCCCTTCCTAACACTAACTTTGCTATCTCAAAGATTATCGAGGCTATACAGGTTGCAGGCGCCGATTGGCGTCAGCTGAGTACTAGTAATCCTGGCAACGATTTCAAACAGCCTCCATGGTTTGATGTGTCATGTCAACAAGCCAAACGTAATTTGTATCACAACTTGAAATTATTTAGACAGTTTGGCACAATGGATCTACTTGAAAATTATAAAGCAGCAAAGAAATCTTTCAAACAGAACTGTAAGGCTAGTAAGTTAAATTATCAAAATTCCATTGGAAACCGTCTGCTAGAGGCGTCACACAACTCGGGAGAATTCTGGAAAGTTTTGAATGGTGTTATTGGTAGAACGGGAAACCCTGGCAATGACAAAATTATCCAGACTTAGTATGACTATTTTAGTACTTTGTACAAAGATTGCTACGATGTCAATTCAGGTGATGTTGAATTTTCACGTTCAATAGAAGATGAAATCAACCAATTTTCCTCGAGTGATGACTCGGAAGATGGTATCAGCAATATTCCTAATGATCTGGTAAAGCTCCTGGGCCAGATGGGATACCCAATGAATTTTATAGCTGCTCTGCGGCAATAATTTTACCTGTACTTGTAGAATTAATTAACTTTATTTTTGACTCTGGAATTCTTCCTAGTGAATGGTCAAGCGCAATTGTAATTCCACTATTCAACCAGATATGAACTGAATGGCCTCGCGTGCACATTTTGTAAAGTACTTCTTGGGGTATTGGCTTTTATGAAGAAGAAAAATGTGTCAATAGATGACAAAATTTGTTCCCGAATTTCTCAAAATTAGAATAGTTGGACGATAAAATGTTTCAAAGTTATAATATGAATATAGAATGTAAAGTACAGCCGTGTGAGGGCGCTCCATATGCCCGGCTTAAAAACAGAGCGCCCTCACACGACTGTACCTTACAGTCTACATGTATATATTGAACAATGACACTGATTTTCATTGGCAATGAACAGTCAGAGGTTCTGTTCATAACTATTGAATCTTTGAAGTCGTGTGGTTGTATTGGTAAGAATGAGAGAAATACATTTTTAGTGAGGTCAAAGGTGAGGGGGTAACGCCAAAATTTGGCTGGTTTGGTTTTATACTGGTCTCCGGTGAATAAACAAACAGCAATGCCATAATATGTCATCATTAGAAATATGTGACAGAATCAGACATGATCTATGATGTTGAAATTCGAAATGTAGTACTATCAGTCACATGGTCTGCAAGGAGTGTGTACCGAATTTTGATTAATCATTATTTATGCAAAGATTTATACATACATATTATAGTTGAAATCAAAGATTTCTCCTGGTTATGTGAGCTATTGTTGTGGTAATGAAATCAGAAATCAGCATGCAATATAGTCTACATGCAGTGAAAGCATTAATTTTCTGCTGGGTTTTAATTTTGCTATTTTGATTATCATTGATAAAACCACCTGCAGTAAATTCCAATGAAAATGAAACATAACAATAGGAGTGATTGTTCAAAAGCTGAGCCTGTGCGTTTAAAATCCATTGAAATTTCTCTGATCATCAAACCATGAAAGTAAATCCGAGTAGTAATAAATGGTTGTACAGTATCTGGCAAATTACAAGTCATTTGGTGCAGTTGCAATGATTTATGTACTTCATCTGATATTCATATTGATATTTGCTATCAGAATTGAAATTATTTTTGCCATCCATAAGAAAGGCTGGTGCTGTAATATATTCATTATTAACGAATGTGAATATGGGATGTGTTATAATCTTGAAATACCATTTGTGTAATGCACTGGAAAACAGCAAGAGAGTAGTCTTTCTGGTGTGAACATGACAGAGTTTTTATTTATACAAAAGTAATGGAGTGACAACTTTAAAGTGTATAACATCTGTGTTCT
>LD350735.1:15668-34829 GCA_001465055.1 Ptychodera flava
GGTACTCCACCAGTTTGAACCATCTCTTCTTGAAGATTGGACAGAGCCATTCTTCCCTGCTAGGTGGATGGTTTTCACTGGGGATATGGTTTGGAATAGTTGCCATGGTGGCATCATTGACCTTGCTGGTTGTGATGCTTTGCAAGACATTTATTCAAGACTCATCAACTGAACAAGTACTAACACCAGTTGTAAGTATGGTCTGGCTTGAATACTGATTGTCTGTATGTTACTTGCTTTAGTGTATGATTTGATGACTACCAGGGTTGCCTTGTCCAAACATTCCAAGGTTTGTAGGATTATGTTTCAGCTTAGCTTTTCCTCCTTTTCCTAATAGATAGTTCAGAAACCCTTTAAATGCCACAACAAAACAAAACAAGATCTGCATACTTCTGGTCATTACCTTCCATTGGCTACAAATATTATTCCTATACAATGAATGCAAGTATACCTAGATTCTCACAACACATCCTTACTATGGCACTTGTGCTCCTACAAATTCTGTCCTCCATCCTTTGAGAATATTTTTATGTAGATCTTCAATGTCTGTAACGCGGGGCTCATCAGATAGATCATCTGTTTTCTATGGTCAGCGTACATAAACTTTTCCCATACCAAGCGTCTTTTAAAACACAGCTGGTATAATTGCTTTGAATTTTAACTTTTGTAGAGTTTGTTTAAATTGTGTCAAAATTTTCACATTTCTATTATTGGGGCAATTTGTCCAATTTTTGATCAAAAAACTTCTAAAATTGTGCATCCGTTCAAATTCGAAAAATCTTCTCAGAATTCCCTTGTCCAGTTGCTTATGTTAGCAGGTTCCTTAGGTGACCTGACTCAGATTTGTTGAAAGTATGATAAAACTTGCATACCTATATTTTAAGGGCAATGTTTGCTAGTTTTGGTCAAATAAAATGTTTGTCTGGACAGTTGAGCTATAGGTAAATGTTAATACTCAGGCAAAGTGCACCACCAACAATATACGCAGCCAGCAGTCATAGCCAGCACTGATGTATGCAAATGATCACTGATTGGACTCTTTCCCATCTCAAAAAAATTATTTCACCATATTCAGAAATTTGCTGCCGATATTCAAACATTTCCCATGTTCATTAGTATTCCCTTAATTGAAAAGCTGCAAACCAGCCCACACATGTTGTCAAATGTCACAGCAGGGCTATATCAGCCACATGGTTTCTTGTCTTGGAAAACCATTCAAAGGCCCTGACATTTCTGGGAATTATCCTCAGTTCAGAGCTGCTTGTTATGCCATGGTTGTTCAATGTCTTTTAGTAAAGATCTGTAGCAGAAATGGTTTTGTTCAAAGACTGCTCACTGGCCATGGAATAATCTTAACTTATTGTCTTTGCCATTGCAACAAGTTTTCAGACAGTCTATTAGACTTCAGAGATATTCAGTCAGTTTGTCTCTGTCTCCATTGTTTTAGATCCTTTGCACAGAAAGCAACATAATTGAACTTGATGGCAGTGTAGACTGGCTATATATATCTTCATTCTGAAAACTACCAGTATTCATAGTAATAATTGGATCTTCCACAAACATTTCAGCCATTCATGAAACAATATTCAGTATTATCTTATAGCTTTGTCAATACCAGTGAATTTTGTGACGTGTCATACCCTTTGATTATTACTGATAATGCATGTGTGGCCCCAGGTGTTTTTTACATCTACAAATTCACTGGCATTGCCAAAACTATAACAAAAATATAGCAATAATGTACCCCCCTCCCGGGCCATAATGGACTCCAGCAACTTTGCACTCCATAATGCACTCAGCTCTGCCTTGTACATTATGTCGTGTAAAGTCTGCTTTCTTTCATTGTGGGCTGGGAGGGGTACATTATTGCTTTAATATTGTGCAATTATATCTTTTGTCTTTTCCCTCAGATGCCAGGGATTAATTTACCAATGAGTCAAATTTTGTACTATTTTGTAACTCTGTCAGTTTGTGGAATTCTTCATGAATTTGGTCATGCTGTAGCAGCAGTCAGGTAAGAGCGCCCTCGTCAGATATTAAGTATGGATACTGATTTCTATCATGCCTTTTGATGCGTGTTACTGATGTAGCATTCGTTATTATTCATGTATTTGAATATTTACTACCCCAATAACATTTAACCCTGCCAGTATAATTTCTATAAAATTAAAGGGGCAGTCTCTATTCCTATGATTTAATGGAAGTCTTTTCCATCAGATATCTCTGTTTAGATCACCATACAATAGTGTCAAAACTAATAAATTTCCAGCTACCATAAGGCCTTGTAATCTATTATTTCCTAAAATAGAACACACGGTGTGCAAAATAAATTCCCAGCTACCATAAGGCCTTCTTCTAATCTATTATTTCCTAAAATAGAACACACGGTGTGCAAATAGCTTTTAGAAAAATAGTAATTTCTCAAAACTTTGCATTTAAAAGTAGCAGACAGATTAAGAGCTTATAGTTCACTCACAAAATCTGACTTGCTTGAACAAATGTTAAATGAACTTGAAAATGAAAATGTTACTCGGTTCTTTGAACATTTTTGCAGCAAATGTTATTCACAATATCTTAGTTAGTTTCTCTTCAAATAAATCCCTAACATCAAAGATAACATTTTGCTTTGCTTTCTAAATTCTATGCATCCTAAGTACATGTACCTTTTGAGCTGAAGTTATTCAAAATCAGCTGAAAAATCAATTTACTGTAAAGGTCACAGCAACATAGTTTTCAATAGCTGTGATATACACAACTACAGCAATCAGGACAAGTCTTTAAAAATCACTATATTTATGCATATTTCTTCAAGACATGTTTGTGAAAATCATCTTATGTATGTTTTAGATGTCTGCAATGATCAGGTCTGTTAAAATGCATTATCAAAAGCATCTTTTGCTAGTCTATGCATGTAACAGAATTCTTTGTACTTCTGTTTGTTTCCAGAGAACAAGTGCGTGTCAATGGTTTTGGCATGTTTATATTTATCATATATCCAGGAGCATACGTTGATCTTTATACTGAACATTTACATGCAATATCACCACTACGACAGCTACGCATATATTGTGCTGGAGTTTGGCACAATTTTATCATCGTGGTAGTCTGTGTGGCTGTTTTGAGTTGTCTACCCATAATTCTGCTGCCTTTTTACACAACTGGGTCTGGTGCAATAGTAACAAATGTGGTAGAGGTAAGTAAGCAAATTGGAAAATATATAGGTTCCTTTTAGTACTCTGATCATGGCTAGTTTAGTTAATTTTTTCACGTCAGGACAGAACATAAAAACACAAAAATCCTTTATTTTTGATCATCCGTGATTCAACCTTTTGCATACTACCTGGTAGTTTGATTTGCATCGAATTCTCAAAGATTCAAAAACTCAGTTTATGTTCAGACATAAAATTTCTAATTTGCATTGACAGATGTTTACTGGAAAGCGTGAACAATGCTAAATGTGACAGCTGTTTTTACGAGTCGAGCAAGTGATGTAATACAATTTAATCAGATGAAGATATTGATATTGTAATTCCATTAACCCAATATTAATATATGTACCAGGGTATATTTAGATACTATTTCCTGATATTTTCTTCGTTAGAAAAGGAATATATGTAAACTGTAAATCAACAGCATAAAATTACTCTTGTGTGTCAAAAGTTCAGGCAGCAGTCAAGTCCATATATGAATACAAAGCTCCATTATGGCAACAAAACTAAAACACAAGGACTCATAATTTGCCAAGTGGATGTATTTTGTCAGACTCTGATAATTACCGTATAACCGGTTTTCACAAAATTTTCATATCAGACACAAATTTTGATCACAGGAGAAATACTGGCTATCATGTTTTTCGTATACATTGATGAGCGCATTGAAGATTGATGCAAAAAAGTTTGACACCACAAAATTGATGACACAGACATAGAATAACTGGAGGATAAAGGTGGCGAACTTGGCTTGTGTATTTGATACCATATATGACATGTTAAGTAGATGATCCTTTGCTGTGTGATACCAAATGACCTGACAAATTTTTAGTGCATTTTCACTATTGTCAGAAAATTACTCTGGAATCTGGAAATTTTATTTGCCCTGTTATTCACAATTCTATTTGCATAAAGAATTCTCCAGTGTATGGTGAGAGGGGACTTAGTCGTGGATATAAACTGCTAAGTATAAATGGTTGTAGCATCAACAAAGAAGAAGATTGGAGTATGTGTATCATTGATGCTATTCACCAGCCAACTAGGGGGTACTGTATGTCACTTGATGAAATCAACCAATTGAACACTGCCAAAAAAGGTAAAGAAACATCTGTTATATCATTAAGTAAACTCTGACAATTAGTTACTGTCATGTTTGGCAGAAAATCTGCCCTTGAAATTGGAAATTGAAATCTATACAAATCTATACTTCTATTTACAGTAAGCTAAAACTGCAAATTATTCTTGTATTTATAAAAGTGACTCAAAAGTGAATCGGGAAAACTTTTAACTTTTATGAGCCATTCTAGTGTACAAAATATGGCAAAGTTAAGATTTTGATTCAGTTGCAAGTTGTTTACAGGTGCAAGAAAATTGGCAGTAATTTCCCAAGTGTCAACTGTATGGGGAAGCATAAGGCACATTTGGTATCTGCAATGTACCTTTGTTTACTTTCAATTAATCGCTGTTAATATTGAAGATAATGGAACTCCATGAGTCTCAACACTCAGACAGAACAGACAGTCCATAACTGACACTGTATTGCATTCAGGCTCACATGACTTAGTGTGTATATTTTAAAATTACAAGGAAATATCCTGTAGACATGTCAGTGTGTAATTTTATCAAATAAACATATTGTGTTCAAAATGGAGAATCAAAGAAATTGGTCAGTGAATAGAAACTACCATTAAATATCTGAGAAGGAGCTTGAATTACCACATTTTATAAACTTATATTCGCTTTATCTCATCACTGTTTTTTTTCCTGTCTGGACAGTTTTCAAGTCAGTCGATGGTTCAATACAGTGTTGTTCCAACACATCATTGGCAGACTTGTGTTTTACTTATTCCAGTAAAGGTGCTAGTGATAAGGTCAGTGTTTAAACTTTTCATTACCAAATAATTTGTGGAATTGTCAGAAGATTAAAAAAGAATTGCCAGTAATTCTGATATTCTACATGGAGGGAAACAGAAAAATATCACGTTGACTTTTGTTTGGCAATTCTTCCATAATCATACATGTATGTAATCTGCATTGAATCTCATGCTGTTGCTTGGGAAAGGTCAGCATCTATAATACATACTGGTATACCTGGCACGGTGGCATTCTTGAACACACAGTATGTGGCAGTCATGATGTACCAACTTGTTGAGATAGTTTTGATCAAGGCAAACTGTGCAGTACTGTTTAGAACGACTGACATTGTCTTTAACATTTTATTCATTGGCTGTTTCATCAGTGAAATGAGGAAAAGGACTGTCACTACAGATAACTTCATTTCATATTGATGAAACAAGTAGAAAATACAGTTTGCAGAGCTGCATTCTTTACACGATACATGAATCCAATTACCAGAATTTGCAAAACTGATCATAAGGCTTTGGTTCTGAGATTTTTTCACTGAATCATGAGGAGATCTTTAATTTTCCATTGTAATGTTGTCTACTTACAGAAACATGCCTGTGTGGCAGCAAGGCCAGTAACTGACAGGGTATCTTGTAGTACATACAGAGACTGCATAGTGTACAGAGACATGGCATGTCTACATCCATCATTACCAAACAATACATATTTATTAAGAATACTTCACGATAGTGGGCCAGCAGTACTCTATGTTGGAGATCCCCATCTCCTACTTTACATTGGTGAGTAATCTAGATCATACGTACCACAGTCATACAGTAACAACATTAGAATAGGTCAAACCTGGAATTCGAATGGACCACGGTACAAACAAACCCACGTGTGTAAACGCGCATAGG
Source organism: Ptychodera flava (assembly GCA_001465055.1). Taxonomy (NCBI): domain Eukaryota; kingdom Metazoa; phylum Hemichordata; class Enteropneusta; family Ptychoderidae; genus Ptychodera; species Ptychodera flava. The sequence continues at coordinate 21,640 of LD350735.1, forward strand.
CGAATGTGTATTTCCATACGCGTTAGTGCATATATGGGTTTGCTTGTACCGCGATCACATGATCTCTTGGGCGTACTGAGTCTTTAGAATGCATCACGTCCTTTTTATTCCAGAGTAGAACCATTGTACCCTCTTTTGTCAGTATCTCAGAATAATTCTCATAACATTTTATTGATAAGTGAATGGATATTACACTCCATTTGAATATTTTTCAATGTGCTATGTTCTGTGTTAAGTATTTCCATGTTCAAAATGTTGAGGGTTGATGCAATGTACCACTTGATGACTTCACCTTGTTTTCATGATTATCATTGTAATGTTTCAAGTTTGAGAACATTTGTTGGATTCCTGTTACACTGTATACATTTTTTTTATTCTATGACAAAACTTTGATAAAACTCACTGCATTCTGTTGCAAAGTTACACCTTTAGACAGGGAAATGTGATGAAAGAAATCATAAATAAACAGCAATTTTTCTAATATTTCAATAGTAATCAGTCAATTTTTCACAAATTTCTTGTAGTATTCCATGTTCACTGTATAATAGCCAAGTTCTAAGATTTCCTCTGTATTCTTTTCGTTCTATTTTTCCTTTTCAGTGAGTGTAAGTGGCTATATACCCAGGTATACCTCCCTGCCAGTGGACTTACCCAACATTCTTGATACACTTTTAAAGTATCCTTTCTATGAGTTCAACAAATTCTCTCACATAAATTTCGACATTAGTCATAGAAAACTGAATTGTGGGTTATCATTGCCAGCTGATTCACTGTGCCATGTAAATACTGATCAGAGGCATCTATAATTATCACAATCTGTACACAAATGTGAACTACAGTAATAATAAATGTGAACAACTATGTATGTGAATATGTCATCAAAAATAATGAATAAAAGATACAGTACTCTAAGCTACTAGAAAAGGTGAAATTTTGGTAAAAAAGCAGTTAGAAGCTAAATGCATCAATTTTATGTGAAAAAATGGGTAAGAAATATAACTTCATCAGACAAGTAAAAATCATCAAAAAAGATTACAAAACAGTCAATCAAATGGCAAGTAAAAGCTAGTTTTCAAATTGGGTTATTGGAAAGTGAAGGAGCTTAAACACTGTCGGCATATGCCCATCTTTTGACTGATCACTAAAGAATGAGACAAAGAAGGCATCTCCACTGCAGTTTGATCCACATCCGAAGATTTGGATGGGGGTGATTGCAACAAATCTGGTGCACGAAACATCATGGTATTCATTTCTGTAAGATATACAAATTGTTGTTTAGGTATGCAAATTTTATGATAATGATACACCAACATTGCATATTCATGTACGTTGGATCATGCACTATATAACCCTTAACATTTGATAACCAGATATTTGATTTCATTATCAGGAGCACTTGCCCTCTTGAACTCTGTACCATGCTATGCATTAGATGGGCAGTGGATTCTTACAGCATTGATTGAACACGTTTGCCAAAGATCTATTCCAAAAGCTAAGGACAGACAGTTTCTAGCAAACTGTATTTTGTTATGTGGTACTTTTGTTCTTGTTAGTAACATTTTACTTGCCATGTGGACTCTGCTTAGGTAACACAAACCTTTTATTTTCAGTAAATTTTGAGATTTTTTAGAATATGTTTATAATAATTGTGTATCTGTGTTGATCTGTTTTCATGAAAATCCCAGTATGTGTTTGATTCTCAGTCAGTTCTTGTGACATGTACTCCCATTTCATGTGTTGAATCAAGCCAGTAGTGCATATCTTCAAAGTCAGTACATTTGTAATTCAAGCAAGAAATGACAAACAAACTCTTCAGCTTCTGCAAAAGTGCCAGCATTGACTAACTATGAAGTCAGCCATTTGGAAAGTCTACCGGTATATCTCTGCAGATTCCACTCCTAGATCAAAGTATAGTAACCATGCAAAGATGACAACATTCTTTATGATGTCATTACTTTTCTGACATAGTGATAATTTCAATGTGACAAACAGAATCAGCTTGAGCAGTCCAGATTTCGTACTTCACTTATGGATCTACTATGATTTGATGTTTCTACATTTTAGTCTAAAGACAGCAAATATGGGAGACAATCACAAGTATTTCCTAATCATCATTTTATCCCCTTGCAAACATTTCTCGTGCGACAGTTTTCCTCAGCCATTACAATGTTCCTTTCCTTTTCCATAACACTTCACCGGGATTTCTTTCTCCATCCTCAAAAATACCAGATTCAGTGGTTGTTGCAGTGTTGGTATCCGGTTTGTCACAAGAAAACAAAAGTAAAACAAAAGTAAGCAAAGCTGTTGCAAACACATATATTAGATTGTTTCAAAGCAACCTCTGACACTCTTTGCCCCTACTAGACACAGCTTAACTGAAGCAAAACCCAGAGATAGAGGCCGTAAAGTTGGATAGGTATCCTCTTTTCTGTTATGTAATGTTACAGATTTTGTTTCTAATTTGATGCTACACCCTATAAAATACAACTTTTATATTGAAGTAAAAAACCTGCCATGGTGTATTATCAATATTTTAAATGAAACACACCACTGAAATCTAAGTTGATGTGGTCAGGTTGACAGAATGTGTATTTTTGTACCAGGGCTTGAATGTTTTGACATGAAACTCTAAGAAAAGAACTCGTATTGAATTGTTTACCAAATATAGTATAGTTTTATATTGTGAATACAATCATTGTAATCAGGGAACTGAAAACTGTAAACACAATACTTGAAAAAGTCTACTGGATTGATGTGTGGTGAACTTACAGAGATAAAATACAATGAAAGAAAAGCTCATACACCTTCAGCCTCTTATAGAAAAAATACTGTAGTGTTGTTTGTGTTGGTATTATGACAGCTTTGCTCTGTAAGGGGCACAGTCAAAAGTTAGATGTTGGATGAAAAATTATATTTTGATACACTTCTCTTAGAGGTTAATAGTATCTGTTTGGATTTTGGATGAATGCATCTGTGTTGTAGGGCAGCCAGCTGAGCAGTGTTCAGCAATATTAACTAGAGATGTTGTACATATCATTATACAATCATAATGTCTTTGAATGACATTAAAATTCTAAGGGAAAAGTGAAAGTATGATTCCTCTACCCACCCACCAACTGGTTTTCCCTCTTCCCACTTACCACATTGAAAATTCCCTGGCAGCCCTCTCCTATTACAAAAACACCTTATTACCTGATCCCTACTACATGATCTTTACACTCCCAAGTGACACCCAACTCCCAAATCCCAATCTGGGCTTGTTTCTCTGAGTTGCCTGCTGAGCAGAAAACTAAAACTTTTCTGTCTGATAGTGATACAAAAATTTTGTGTCTAGCAGTCATTGAACTGCTTACAAATATGTTTCTTCGCAGACAGCTTGTATGAATGTCCCTGTGTTTAACCCTTTCCTTTATTTACCATTGTGTAAACTTCATGTAAACCAGAGGATGAAGCGAGTGCATGACTAGGTTGATTTAGCTAGACTTGTACACAGTGTGTTTTAAAGACATCTTAAATAAAGCCCTGAAAAGAGAAACTTACAATTTGGTCAGAAGTGTTGTTCTTCTTGCATACATGTTTATTTAGCAAGGAATTAAAAAGTGTTCTTTGGGTAAAGGATACAGTAATGTTTTGATATTGAATTCAACCCTGAAATAGACCATCACTTGCTGCAGTTGACATAGAAAGGCCTTTTAGTAGATTCAATAAAGATAAGAAGTAGGGGTACTTGTGGAAGTTGCCCTTTAGTTACAAATTTAGATCTTGCACTGAATGAACTATGGTAATATTTGTAATGAAATGGATTGAGTTTCAATGTTGCATTTCAAAATTTAAACACCTGCATCATGATTCCTCTCAATCATGTTTTACTTGTCAGTTGCTTTATGAAGGTCAGACGTTGAGTATGTCAAGTGTAAAGTTGAGGCATTCACATCAAAGTGAAGCATTTTCTTTTCATCTTCTGACATTCCCATAGTGTTAGTGTCTGGATACTTACATACAGTCAAACCTGTCATAGTGGTCACCCTTACAGAGCGGTCACCTCTCTATAGCGGTCACTTTGTGGCAGTCCCGTGGCATTTTACATGTTAAAGGCCCTCTACAGAACAGTCACCTCTCTTATGTGGTCAGTGGTCACATGGAATTGCTCCATTTTGGTACAAAACCTGTATATAGTAGTCAATATATCTGACTCTCGGGCCTCTATCAATAAATGCTCAGACTGGCAAGCACGAAATAAGTCTACTTTTACAGATTTTACATCTGCATTACAAGCTTTCAGAAACTAAATAGCTGTTCTATGTTTTTTAACAGATTTATGTTATGGAATTTTATAATTGCTTTTATCTTTCCCTAAATTAACCACTTAGCGCACCACCTACACAGAAAGTAATGCCACACCCACCCTCTATAGAAAGGCCACCTCCATATAGTGGTCACTTTTTCGTGGTCCATTGAGTGACCACTATACACAGGTTTGACTGTATTACGTGTGTCAGGTGAATTCACTACCCTCTGGCATTGCATTGATTTGATAAGCCATTCTCTTTTTGAAGGTATTCTCACAGATGAATGACAGCAAATCTTTCTTCTTTTTGTACATCTGCCTTGTATACTTACAAAATCCACAAACTCACCATTGATCAAGTCTTCATTGCATGCCCCATGTGTAGATATGGTACACAAATGACACAGTGACAGTATGATGTTGCTGTATGTATGTGTGTGTGTGTGTGTGTGATACTAACAATCTGCTAATGAATGTCAGCATTTACAGTGATTGCAACGGTTGAAATATAGTACCGGTAATTAACATTTAAGTAGAATGAATACTCTTCACCAACTGAACTGACTCTGCAACCTCCAACCGTGACTTGGTTCCAATGCATGCATGTTCCTACTGCAGTGATAATCCTATGCAGCCAAAAAGCTATAATTATATTTGTACAGAAATTCAACATTATTGTATTTTTGCGTCTATAGTATAACATTTTGTAACCAAATGTTTATTGTGGAAATTAATTTGAATATTGCAATAAATTTTTGCATCTTCAAAATTTAGGTTACCTACAAAAGAAATGTGTTGATGATGTCGATTCCTGGGTTGCTGCCTTTTGCTCAGGCCTATCAGAGTTACAGCTATGTGATTTCTTGTTCAGGGGATTAAAGATGAAACTGTCATGAAAGCTTTGATAACCTGCAGTGTATGTGAAATGCACAGCATTGGTAAGATACTAGGTGTTATTTACAATTACTGTAGTACTGGTATTTTTCATAGAGATCTATTCAAGAAAGGCTTTAAAGCCATAACAGGAAACTACTAACTCTAAGACAATCTACCAGTACACCAGAATCTTATAAATTTAATAGTGATTTGTTTGATATGAAGAGAAAGACAGCGAACATTTATTTCTGTTCTACCCATTGTTTTGATGTAATTAGAATGAAAGGATCTCAGAATTCTCATATGCATGTGATTTGAATTAATCAATGCGTCTTTGGTCTTGAACAGTGGTTTACTGGTACTACCAGTAATAGTATACTTTGTGCAAAACACAAATGCCATGACTATTGTCCATACTCATTCAAACATGATTAACACTCATATTTTCATAACAATCACACATTTTGATTAAGTTTGTAAAAACCTGTGATAAAATCACTTTTATTATGTCTATAGTTGTGTCATCATTAGATAACTCACGTGATAAATTAGCGTATCTGTACAAAATTTACACAGTATAACATAAAATATCAAGCTACTATACCTGCCCTTAATGATCTTTGTTGGTTTTATAAAAATAACTGCATGCACCCATATCTTCAGCTCAAATCAGACTCAAAATTTTGAATAAAATCTTTCTATAGTTTAAATCATGGTTAGTAATTTCCATTCAGCAATAGTTATTGAAATCATGATCTTTTCAACATCCTCTAGGGTTTAGGATATTTATGACATCTAGACAGAAGTGCCAAGTTCAACAACTGGCAGCTGCAGTGGGTTTGTCTTGTGATATGACAGACATTTTAAGAAGTGGTTGTGACAAAAGCGGAAGCATAAAATGAATTACTGCCATACTTGAGAATTTGAAACTGTAACGAACCAAATTATATTTGTATTAAAACTGAAACTCATTATAAAGAGATATGACACATTCATGGACTTGATTGTGCAAGAAAGACAGTATTCAGAAACTGAGTGTGTAGTCAAACATGTCAGTATCTTTGATTGTGATAGGATAAAGTATTTTAAGAAATGAAGTTATCAGTTCTGGTAAACATTCATGAGAAATATAAGCCTTGAGTAGCTGACCTAAAAATCTTGTCTGAGGATAGTTTGTAAATCCTGTTTTCTATCCCTTTTATTGGACATAATCTATCTCTTGTTGGAAATGAGTACTTTGACAACCAAACACCACGTCATATCACAAATAATCATTATAAATCATAAAACTGATAACATGTTTTAAAAGTCCTTCCCTTTTCTAGTGTGAGTCAGTCAGGGTTCAACAAGTTTCACTTCTAATACTCCAAATGCCACGTATATACATACATCTATACAGTAACTGAAAACATCAATCAATGATAATTATGTTGTCTTTACAGTGTAAATATGTTACTTGTTTGATAAATCTCACACATAGTCCAAGTGATTGATCAACAAAACCAGCCAAGGATTTTTTCTGTTCTGCATGTGATAGATATATGCAAAGATAGTATTATTGGAATTCAGTGTGGTCACGGTTCCTATCTATTTTGTTTCTTGCAAACACAAGGTGGGCATCCATTAATGGCTATGGCATGGCCAGCTGCCTTAATGTATTAATTTTTAGCATAAGATGCTATTTGGTTGTCAGCACAAAACATACCTTCAGTAATTTTTTCTGAGCTCCAGGTTGAAATGTTGTGATAAACTTTGTGAGGGATTTTGTGGCTAGTCAAAACATGCAATGAAACTTCGACAATTTGATGTTCATAAACTTTGCAGTATAAATAACAAAATAATGAGTTTTCATAAGTTTGTTGACAAAGTTGCCAATGTATGACACATCATTAGCACTAACTCACAATGGATTTTAAAGTTATATTAAAGTATCTACATATAACGCTATTGTGAAGTCAGGAACAACATTTCTATTCAACCAAAGAAACACAAATCAACCAAAATGCAAATTGCCAGTCACATACATAGATGACAGACTGGACTGAAATCCCCTAAAACTGATACTTTGTCAGAACACTTGAGAATAAAATTAACTTACAATCATATTGGAACTGAGTTGCAAAACAGCTGGAATTATGTACACATCTGTTATCATGAAGTAAATCTGACAGACTATCTCTTTTTGGGACCATTTTCTGAACTGTCTACAAATCAATCCATGTTTTTCATTAGGTTTGAAAATTAGTCATACTACATGTATATTTCAGTATGCAAAGCTGAATAGCTTGGTTGGGTTCATTGGCCGACCCTCATGTAAGGACTGGGTTACCGTCAATTTACACTGCCTGACCATGAAACCAGAAGAACAGAAACATAACTTTAAATGCTTTTGTTTCTTTACGACTCATCTGACATCATAAATTGTCTTTTTGTAGTTTACCGCATTTGACGTCAATGGATAAATTTTCAGTCAAACATTCACTGAAAACACTTGAGTTTTTAACACACAGCTCATTCCAACTATGTAATATTTTTCATGGTGCAGCCAGAAGGCAACATTAGAAAACGATTTACAGAAAAATTTTACTAGTTATATTATTACCAACATGTTTTCTCTTGTAGTCAATTATTTTGTTAAGTAGAATTCTTTCATCTAAGCCAAGTTTCAAAATATCATAATGTCTAAAAATTGTCATTTCTGTCATAAATACTTTGATATACTTTAAAGTTTAGCAAGTCACAACAAGTGTCATGATATCTGACCTATGACCTTTGATTTATGCCTTATTTCAATTTTCTGTGAACTTTCAGTCACTTTTGAAACTATGGTATCTATATAACACTCTATAGCCAAAACAAAATGAGACCTACTTGGTCTTCCAATAAATTTTGATATCAATGTTGCATTTTGTGTGAAAAAATTATATATATATATTGATTTGTACATGTGTAAAATCGCTTGCTGCTGTGGTAAGACTAATTAATCATGCGTAATGTTGGCATGATATTTCTTGTTATTTAGTTGAGTCGGAGCAACAATAGAGACATAACTTCATCTGTGATTGATATAATGAGTTGTTACTCATGAGTGATAAAAGAATATTTTTCAGTTTATTGCAAAAAGTCTCATTATAGGATGACTTCCTCAATGTCATCTTCAATGTCATCAATAGCATTGACTGTTGGTTTAGAAGTTGTAAAGAGAGCATTAGAATCACGCGGTCGTCGAGGTAGCAATTTATCATCATTATTGTCATCAAAGTTACTGGTTCTTCTCCCAGCTTTCACTACATTCACATCTTTTTCCCATGGATATGCATCCTTATCAGCAACTGGCTTGGCTTTGGTTGCCGCAGTGAAAATGTTATCACCAAGTGTTGGTTTGGCTTTCTCGGTAGTTTCTGTGCCAAACAAATTTGACATCAATTCTGACTTCTTTTCTGGTGGTGAATTTTTCCTTTCAGGAGTGCCACTGTCATCCATAAACTGCAACCAGTCACCTTTTGGTTTGGGTTTTGTTTTTTCAGCACGTCTGCCAAAGGAGGGTGCATAACTGCCAAATTCCAAATCGTCATTTTCTTCCACTGGTTTTTTCTTTTTTCCAGAGTGACTGCCATCAGTAGGATGAGAAGGCACACCATTATGTAAGTTTTCAATGGGATCTGAAAACATATACTGTTTGTGGGTTTTTGCAGATCCTGATGGACTTCTGTCCTTGCCGGCATCAATCTCTCTCATTTTTGCTAAAAGCAGGTCTTTCTTTCGACGTTCTTCATCTACCTTTGCCTTCTCTGCCTGCTCCTTTTCCTCTAGTTCTTGTCTTTCTCTCTCCCTACGTTCTAAAATGAAATAAAAGACATAAAAAGTCAGTTCTGATAGGTAGTCTGAGGTTCAACTTTTAAAGTGGTAGAAAGCACAGCACAACACAACACAACACAGCACTTCAAATAGACATTTTCCACTCATGTGACGTGCTATGATCAAACCTGTCAACATGCACTATATAAGGTTTTGGTGTATCATCATAGGATGTATTTCATAAACAAAGTGCAATCACCATGGCTCAACTCTCCATATTACTGGGCCACAAGAGAACATAAGCTATCAATCTGCATATTTACAACAATCTGTTCAAGCTAACTCCCCTCCCCTCTTTTTTCACCCCTCAATATATCTCCTCTGTCATTCCTTTTTTATTTTCAGTACAATTTCATTTGTGAATTGGATTGGGTATTTGCTGAATACATCTGACAAATGTTAAAAGTTACAGCCATAGTTAAGCTAGTGGGTTACCTATGATAAATGAAAGATTTTATCATTGTGACTGCATACAAAAACGTATGAAAACACTTGAAAAGTACTTCATTAATTAGTCACATTGGTGGAATTTCATACAAGAACCATTCAAGTAAATATGCTTTCAAGGTTTACAGAATTTGCCAGAAAACAATATTTCTTTCTGTTGTACCAAGAAAGTATACAGCGGAAATTTATCCACTTAACTCTATAATTATCATATCACCCTTATTTACATGTATTTGATTTCATTACATGATCAATATTTTAATCTATCTAGCTAATTTGATAAGAACAGCAAAATTTTCTTTTTGTCTAGACTCATTATAGTTGCACTGTTAATAAATTTATGTTTCTTTTCTTGGCAAGATTATTTTATTTCTTGGAAAGCTAACTCTGTATTTGACACTGAGTGGTGGATAACAGAAAATATATCTGTGTTCCACATACATGTAGATCAAGGGAATAAGAATTACATGTACATAGTTAAAATGACTAAATGTGATCAACAAGGGTTTCAGGAATTGCAATATTGGAAAGCCATTCAATATAGGGGAGATCAACACACTGCAATCAACCATGGAAAAAGAAGAAAAGAACATCAAACTGTCATAAAGAAGCAGAAAATGAAAGATAATTGGCAAGCTACTATAGTGATGCTATGAAGTAAACTCCGATGGCAGATTTTGAAATGATTTTGTTATTACCGCATGAAAATGCAAACTGTTATAGGAACACCACAAGTGAAGTTTTTAAATTATATCCATTTACCATCTATTACAGATATTGATGGGTCTTGATGTGTTGAGAGTCTAGATGTGTTCTGTGAAAGATTTATTCTTGATTTATGTTCAGATGGAGTAGTAGTCACACTTGTCAATATGTTATTTGTTACAGCTGATCTATTATCCGGTGAGTTAGAGGCTGACACGACTGATGTCATAACTTTGGCTTTAACCAGTTTATTGGGTGAAGCAGAGGTATCCCCAGCATAGCCTTTATTATTACCCCTATATGGATTATCAGCAGCAGAGGTATCCCCAGCATAGCGTTTATTATTACCCCTATATGGATTATCAGCAGTAACTCTACCATGCTCTGTTTTGCCACCACCTCTTGCGCTGCCAACAACAAAGCCTGGGTCTTTGTCACTCTGAGTTGATGTTGGGCCATCTTTGAAAAATGCAGGCGTCGGCTTTTTGAATGTCACTGCAGAGGAATCTTTAGCATGCGAGGGTTTAGAGCTAGATGTGGTGAAAGTTGGACGGTAGCTAGATTCCGGCTGTGGTTCATGTCTTCTACTAGTACTGTGTGATTCTGCCTTGCTCTGACTAGCTGTGCTACTACTACTAAAACTATTAAGAAATGAAGGTTTAAATCCTACAATGGATGCATGCAAGGAAAAAGAAAAGGAAAAGAAAACAAATTAAAAACATATTCCATGCTGTCACACACCAAACAATACAGAACAAAACCTTCTTTGACTTAAAATATGCGATAAATTACAGTAGAACAAAATGTACTATTTCCTAGGCTGAAAAAGACAACAGAGCAATTAAGTTCAGCTCAATTACAAACATTGTTGAAAAGATTAACATATGAAAACAGAAATGCATAGCTTGAATTTTTCACATTGCTGTAAACATACATGAAGCAAAACAGCACCTAATATTGATCACGTATTGACATTCAACTGGTCATCCCGTTTGCAGTTTACTTATCTCATAAAGTAAAAAGACTGTAGATACACAATAAATCTAATCAATGCAATGACATCTATGTAAATAGCACAGTGTAATAAAAAGCATACAATGTATCACATGATGCAAACACCGATCCATTTTCTCAATGTTGTGGGTCGTTCAATTCGACAAAATGTCCCATTTGCCCTGGTTTTTCTTTATGCTTCACTTCAGTTGGCAAGTGTTTTACAAAATTTGCATGATGACCTCGTACAAGTGCTTGATGGCCTAGATAGCTGTCATGCTTGGCAAAAATGCACCAAATGCATGTAGACAAGCTTTGCATTTACAAAGACAGTCTAACTTCTACTGTCTATGGATTTCCAGACTTTAGCCTTTACCATTGTTTAAGGAAATACAACCTAGGCAGATGTTTATGCCATTACAAATTGGATGTAAGTACACCAGCACAAAAGACATTATTGTTTCAAATCAGAAAAGCACAGAGACTAACACAGATAAATGCCGATATTCTCCTCCACAGTTCTGTTCACATGTTTTGTTTGAAGGAACAAAAACAATTTACATAGCTCCACTAGACTTTGTATATCAGAACATTACCTCTATCCAATCAAGTGGATTGGTTTATACAAATAACAATTAATATGGATGGGTCCACTACACTTTGAACAGTGTTGATGGGTATCCCATGACAACCAAGTAAATTCATTCCTTGGTTGCAACTTCTAATGAGTCAAATTGATTCATTTACAACAGGGCTACATACTTCTGAACGGTGATCTAGGTTGACCTGCAATGAGGGTTGCCCATTGGAACCATGCCAAGAGATAGTGTTTAGATACAGGACTGATAAACTCTGCTTCTTGACAACGATGTTCACAACCATTCATAAATTATTTTACATCATCCCATAAGTGCATTCTCAAATCACATACAAACTGGTTAACTTGAACTTGGACCAATGCTACAAATACATTCCTACAAATCAAACTTTGACAAAAATTGACAAATTACCAGCTTCCTCTCTCTCTTTTCTCTCCCTCTCTTCTCTCTCTCTCCTTTCCCGTTCCTCTCTCTCTCGTCTCTCCTGAAGTTCCCTGTCTCTCTGTTCTCTTTCCCGTCTCTCCCGTTCTTGTTTTTTCTTCTCCTGGAAAGGACAAATGTTTCTAAATGATTACAACTGTTTAAAAGAGATTTATTACATGTGTGGTTATTATTTTTAACCATGAAAACCCATGGTGATATATAAAACCAAACACCTTGCACAGTGATAAATGTTCACACAAAAAGCAAATACACGTGAGAGCAAAAGTATGGGAGATTTAAAAAGCCGCCTACATGTCTTCACATATCCCCACCAAATATTATTGACTCATCATGTGAACACTGTATATATTTACAATGCTTTGCTATATTTAGTTATTGCCACACAATATCAATGCAAGCACTCTTAATTCAAAACAAACTTGCAAAACGTCAGCACAGAAAACTTCATAAAACTGAAAAGAACACTCCATTACCAGTGTGTACATAAATGATCCTCTCGGATATTTACTGCTTTTCTGTCTTTCTTTCTGCTAGAAAATAAACAGCACTGAATTTTTACACATACTGTATTTTATTATTTGGATACACACACAATGGAAAGATCCAAACCAGTACAAAATGTTGATCACATTGCTATTTTGTAAAATGTTTGTCATGTTCCTTGATACCACTAGTGGTATCAGGACAGTTTCCAGGACATTTACCACCTAGACATTTCCCACCTACAAGTTGGGGATAGAGCAGTTTCTCTCAGTCCCTGGTTAACGACGCAGCTGGTAATCGCTGATATGCCCTAAACAATGCGGCCAAGCCAACCCTAAGGCAAACATTTAGCATAATCAGGCTATGCCAGCATGCTGAGCTAGGCATGACGTGACAGGGCCAAATTCTGTCACAAAAAGCTAGGGCCTGTGAGAAAGTCTAGAGTTAGGCTAAGTGTCCTGTATGTCCAGAGGGTAACTGACCTAGAACCCTTCTAC
>LD350735.1:73890-109774 GCA_001465055.1 Ptychodera flava
ACAAAGATCACAAGAAACTGTTTAATTAGTGTCACAAAGCAGGTAGTTCAGAAGCTGCAAGTGCAGACTATATGTAGGAAAATATGTGAAGTAATTTAAATATATGTCGAAAAATATCAGTGTCATTAGTCAGAAATGTGAGGACAATCTCTCTATTATGTTGCTGGCCATTTCACTTCTTCACTTTGATTTTTTCACAATTAAAATTTGAACACATGGTTACAAATGTAAAGAGGTATTGTTCTTGTCAAAGTTTTGAAAGTACCGATATAAGTACAATCCAATGAGGTGTGCTGTGTTATGCCGAGTGTAAGTACAATCCAATGAGATCATGTGTGTTATGACAAGTGTAAGTACAATCCAATGAAGTGTGCTGTGTTATGTTGAGTGTAAGTACAATCCAATGAGGTGTGCTTTAGGAATGGACTCCTGTGCCATTGCTTGTTCTGATTGGTGGACAGATGATCAAAGGAAGTTAGATTTGATTCACTCCATCGTCCCAAATTTTCTTTTTACCTCTATCACCCCTATTTTTCTCTTTGCTGGTTTTACATAACTACTGAGAACAGTAAGCTTGGATAAAACCATGATGGTCAAAAGGTTGACAAACATTTGCCATGAAATGTTTCCTTTGAGGTTAAAGATCTGATTCACAATTCCTTTGCTCACAGGGTAGTAGTGTACTTTACTGCTTACTTCAATGTATTCCTTTTTTTCCCTTCTAGAAATGTTTGATTGTCAAATCTGTTTGTTCAGAGATGAAATCAGATACCACTTTAGGCCTCTATACCAAAGATAGATAGTGCAAGTATTATATATATTTATTACAATTTTGAAAGCCACATTTCAACCAATGGCAAATTTTGACCAGTTCAAATGATTTAAAATTAAATTATTCTGGGCAGATGGTACAAACAGAACACACCTGTCACAAAATGATGCACCCTTACTCCAGTGAGTGAAAGCATTCCTAACTTAAGAGTTCTTGCAATAGGCAGTTAAGCAACTTCGCTCAATGGTTCTACTCCAGAATAAAAAGGACGCGATGCGTTCTACAGACTCAGTACGCCCAAGAGATCATGTGATCGTGGTACAAACAAACCAACATGTGCACTAACGTGTATGGAAATACACGTTTGTCTATGCGCGTTTACACACGTGGGTTTGTTTGTAGCGTGGTCCGTTCGAATTCCGGGTTTGACCTATTACATCTAGATTGTTGAGAGGGTCAATCTTGACCTGATACCATCACTTGTGAGAGTCTGGTTCAACCTGGTCCTGCTTCTAATATTTTGTACAGTGCACCAGCTAATTTCATTACTTGGTCTGATTAGAATGTTTACAAAATCAGTCTGATTTTGTGGAGAGTTCATTCTTGATGTTAATGAAGAGACATGAGACAAGGTTGTACATTTTAACATTCAAAACATTTTATTCTAAACATATTATTTAGAGGGGTAAATAGGCACTTGTACACTGTCAAAAAAACCTAGGTGTGTCATTTTACAGAAGAGACAAAACATAAAGATTTGAAACTTTACACGTCACCATTTGTACTTTTCTATTTTCACGAGGAGAAACGTCAGGAATACAAGACTGTACAAGGTTTGTGGAAATCAAAAGTATCATATCTTCTATTCCTTGGATCAGAAATATGCATAATCTGTATAAACAGATATCAAAAAAATCCCAAGAACCATCCCTGCTATATAAAAATATAAAAAACCCTCGATATGGGTTTACTAGGGTTATGCTAAAATAAATTAAAAGTTATGTACACTGGCAATGTATATAAATAAGTTTTGGAATGTTAATTATTGTGGGAAAGGCATTGTATTTACAAATGTATCTATTCTTTAAGTACTATGTTGGGACCAGATGATACAGAACATATCAAGTCAAAAATATGAAGAATTTATTGGTGAATTCTTATGAATAAAAATCTAACGATAATGCTCTCAATGTTGTGTTGTCTTTTTCTTTTCCCTGTACAAAATTTTCAGCCATTGAATATATTGAACTATGTAGCTCTGAATATCCAGAGATAGTCTCTAACTGTTGCTATGAGAACAAGGAGGCAGCCATCTTGGAGTTCAGTTGTATGGCATTCTGAAGTTCAATACGTATTATGCCACAAAGAGGGTATCTTACATATAGTTATCTACACTTACTCCAATTCTATGGGCAAATAAATATTAAGACAGAGTAAATTGAAGGAACACACTTCAGCGGACTGTCACATTAGTGGTAGGCTGTAGTGGAGATCATCAGGTGAACGCAATGGCCCACAGCTGGTATTACTGCTGCTGCTAGGAAAAGTCAAGCGACAGGGGCCAGTCTGATTGCTATCAGAAAGCAATGGATATCATATGTTGTACCGGTATTTGATGCTATTAACTGATATGTTATCCTTAGCTTTGATGATGCTACCATGGAATACAAGTGGATGGGTTTGGTTGTGATGAACTGGTACATGCTATAGAGGGTATCTGAGTGTTTCTATGGCAGAAGAATGGCCACCATATTGGATTTACTTGTTTGTTTCCCTTTGTCTTAATATTGGTAAACTGAATAATGAACAGATGTGATAACAATTAGCATGATCCACAGAAGTGGAAACATACAGTCAAATGGTTTTGTAAATCTACATACATACATAGAAAGTAAAATTTTCTGAGAAAATGTTAATAAAGGCATGATGAAGTCTTGTATACTGCAGTATAGTACAAGAGGTCATGAAATGAAGCTGAAAAAATTCTAGATCCTGGCTTTATCATCCATAAGCATTCTTAGATTATGTGAATTTAGCAAATGAATGAAGTCAAATGTGAATTCAGCAAATGAACAAAGTCAAATCTTGTTACATAAGAATGAAATATTCAGAAATTGTGGATGTATAATATGAGTCAATGAAATGTGATATTTGACATGTCCTTGAAAATTATCTAAGTCAACATTATACTCAACAGTGTGAGTTTTTCTCACTACTAAATCCCACAGTACTTGGATGTAATACAGAAACCCCCTGGGACTGTACCAAAATACTGGAAGACATAGGGGTGAGAATGTCAAATTATGAGGTGCATGATGTGTTTACTTGAAAAGATTGAATTTGAAATTCATAATTGATGAATAAACTTGAATCATGTTGTCTTATATAACGTCTGAGAAGAAAATTACAACCATGAAGTGAAACAACTGGTTTTTTACAAATATTGCATATAGTTGTTGTACTGGATGTCTGCATACAGTTTCTTGCGAATATGGTTGTATCTTACAAAATAACTGGCTCATAATGAGATAAAAAGAGGTAAATTATTAGATGCGGCAAGTTCTTTTGTCTCTTGACAAAATCTTTATAAAGTTAATAAGTACACTACACATATGATTCGTCTGAGTGGCTCTGTGAGAGATCATCATCTGAACTCAGAGGGCTGGAGTTTTTGGCAGTGTTTGAAAGTCCGCTTGTTGGATATTGAGTCTGTTGGTGTGCAAAGAAATGCTGGGCAATGTACTCATTGTCACAATTGGTGTCTTCAACAAAGAAAACAGTGTTTGCTCTCTTGTCATAGTTGCAGGTGTCACTACAGCTGCGTTGCACAGGCTTACGTTCCGAATTTTCCTCTAAGTAATTTCTATCATAAAGTTGTTCTGTTGGTGATGAAAGGTTTGAATATTGTCTGTGCGACTGTTGAGCAAGACCGCCTGGGGTTCGTCTGCTGTCTGAGGGAGTTGTGCGAACTGAAACATTTGGCTTGGTGCTTTGAACCCTGCGTCCACGTTCAAGTGTTGACCCCGACTGAAGCATACCACGCCTACTCATGGCTTCCTTGTAAGATGGGGGAGCAGTAAATAACGGTTTGTCATGGGGATCTGAAACACTCCTTCTGATTGCTGATCTCAGGTTTGATTGCTGATTAGGTGATGATGAAAGGGCAGATGTGGTAGCTTGTGAGGGAAAGAATACCGTTGGAGGTACAATGTCATTGTTTTCACTATCAGATGCACTCAATTTCTGCACAAGTCGACTGGGTGTAATTGTTCTTTTGTTGGTTAATTCTGGTCTTGCAACAGGTGATGACCGCTGTACTGATCTTCTCATCTTTGGTTGACTGTGACTATTCTCAGACATTGCTGTCCTCTCAGACATCACAGATTCCCGAGGAGAGAGTTGAGGGGATACTCTCCTTATGTGCAACTGGGGAGCGGAATTTTGAATGTCTTTGCCCCTTGGTGTTGCTGCTGTCTTATGATATGAATGATACTTTGGTGGTGGTCCCCTGCTTGTCGGGCTCCTGTCTTCCCCGACATAGAAAAGTCCATATGGGTTATTAAATTTCCTTGCAGTCTGTGGCGATAGGATTTTCCGCCTGTTGTCACTGTCAATTTCAGCATTAATGTCAATGATGGAACTGATTGAGTTACTACGTCTCAACACAGGTGGCCTATCAACGGGTTTGCCGATAATCTGGAATTTTGTAAATTGTACAGTAGGGCTTGTTGGAACAGACTTTGTTGGATGGTGGTACCTGGAGTCAACAATTTGAGAGGGCTGGTTCATCCCATCAATCATGTCATTAGCAAAGCGAGGACTCAAAATCTGGGCATCATTAAGCAATCGAAGATCTGTTCCAAATTCCAGAATGTTTTTCCTTCTCATTTCCGGTAAATTCATCGGCCTTTTCGGTGTAGGTTTGGAGTCTTTGCTTGGCTCTGACTGGTAGAAAAGTTTATCCTGTGAGTATCGGTTGTTAGCAGACTGAGGAACTGGCGGAGGCGTCACAAATGGTTCAGATTGACGTCTTTCACGGTGTCCTGATATGGCATCAGCTTGTCTCCTTTGTGTAGCCATGGATAATCCCTTCCTTGAGGTATGCATGATAGGACTTAAAGTCAACGCTTTGCTATCATAACCGGAATCAGTTGTATCTGTTGTGTCAGATTCAGTATACAGCTGTGAATCACTGAGATGTATTTCTGAGTCCTTGCTCAAAGTTGATGGAGACAACTGATTGGAATATATACTGTAATGTACGTTATTCTCATTGTAGGAGAGTTCACGATCCAAGCTGTCCAGAGATTCATCATCTCTTCTCATGTACCCTGTGAAAATAACACAGAAGATAATGTTAGAACAACATTAATAACAACAAATAAATATACCGGTATATAACACAAAACATTGCATGACTTTCAGAGTTGGTCAGCGTATGGGTTTGATAAACTTTTGGAGGGTTTCTGATTACATTTAAATTATACTTTGTTTAACATTCTCTGAACAATTCTATTTTGTACTCCAACAAGTTCAGTTATCAACTTATCCATACTAAAAATAACTCAGAACTGAGATGAATTTGATATTTTAAATAAATTGAGTTTGAGAATTCAACATTATATTGAATCTGAAAATTGGGGAATTTTTAGAGTGCAAGTATGGTACCTTACCTGAATTATTTGATGTGCTATCTGAATCCCAACCTGATCCTGAATCATTCCTTGATCTTGTCTTGTTACCTTTCACTGGGGCACTTCCAAATAAGGAAAGTACATCATCTCCCATGATAGCAGTGACATTCTCAAGGAGGAATTCTACCAGTATTGGTACTTTCTTGGATTTTTCAGCCTATATGCAAGAATAAGAAAGTGCAATTCATTAAAATACAACTTTGTTTCAAATCAGTTCACACACATAACAGACTATAGTCTATAACACAACGCCATTGATGATGACAGATTTATAAAATCACATATTAAGATTAGCCGATGAAAAATGACCTTAATAAGCTATTGACATTTGTATGGGACTATCATTTCTGCATGTACAAGGACAACTGCCAAATTATTGGCAGGATGTTGAAAGTTGTCTAAAGAATGAGATAAAAGGCGAGGAAAATTGGAAAATCACAAAGGAATGGAAATATCAAACCAGTATCTTTAATCAAAGCTACTGTAACTGAAATTCCTCAGCTGTTTGTGTAGAAAGCTGATAGATAGAGATGTACATACCTCTGTAGATGACACTTTGTTGTTAGATGGCCACAGTAAACTTTGACCAACACAAACTGACAGATTGTAAGCATTCATGTTATTCTCTTCTGAATGACAGTCAATGTAATGCAGGATACAGAAGAATTGTTTGACAAGTACTTGGTTTATCTCTGGCAACTTCTCAAAGATTCTGAAACAATCAAAAATAAACAGAGTTGGTGAATTACAAATGCAATCAGATAGACTGGATATTGGTTGGCTTTTTCATCAAATATTTGACACTGAATCCAACTATAGATGGTAGAGAAATCGTTGCTCTACTGTCTATGATCAAACCCATCAGAGTGTTTATCAACAAATTACAATTCCTTGCAAACTGGCCACAGGGAGTTTGTAGAAAAATACCAATTGATAAGCAAAGCAGAACCCTGGTGTGCAAGCATGGCCAGGGTTCTATAGAATCAACCTTGAGAGAGTTTGCCGACCCTATTAATGTACATAACCATTGATTCAATGATAGAATACAACTTACTGATTAACATTCATCACTTGATGACACTGTCAATGTCAAAACTTTTTACCCCCTGGGGTAAACACCTTGAGTGATCTCAATCAAAGTTGAAGAACACTTACGTTTTCGCTCTGCGTATCCTTTCAGTGCCATTATCAATGTCATTGCACTCCAACCAACTGCTATACAGGTTACAGCACAACACACAATCTGGCAATGAACGCAAGAAATCCTGCAACAAATAAACAAAATTTGGTTTCAGAATATCATCATTCTTCCTGCATCATATAAGTTGGCAAACTTTCACAAAAATTCATGAAAACAGTGCGTTTGTAGGAAATGCATCTTTGTTTTCATTGAATTAAATCAACAAAAGCAATGCAAACCGCTGGTAATTTGCTTCCTGACAATTCAATTATTGAAAATTTTCATCACATGTTTATAAACATGCAAAAATAGACTATGATAAAACAAGAATCAAGCGATTTCCAAAAATTACAATACCTTGATGACAGTTGCTGTGACTAACACCGAATAGTCATCAAAACTGATCTCTTCATCGGATTCTAATTTTTCTCTCAACTCTCGGCAAACCCTAGCATTTGCAGACTTGCGGAAGACACCAGTCAAGAATGGAGCATTGTGGTAAAGATGGGTCAATAACTCTGAAATCACATATGGAAGTTTGCCATTGACACAGAGCTGGTTTAATGGCACTCCAAATAACCTAGGAGATAAAAAGAAAAGAGATGAACAATGCTAGAATCATGCAGCTGGTAGGCAGGGGAAAAGTTCACCATGATGACTTGTGTCATAGAAACACAAAAAGCAACCTTAACATGACAAGCTTTTAACTCAATGAACTGTAAAAGCATCACTCAGGATGTCAAATTTTTGCTCTTGGTTCAATGAAGTGGCAATGCCATTCCCCTCGTCTTCAAGGGATTAAATCCTTGACTAGGTCTTTAACCAAACGACAACCACGTAAGTTATGATAAAGTCAAACATCTTAACATTTTTGTGAATGTGAGGATGACAGTTTGCTCATGAAAGTAACAAGAAGTGCCTTTAAGAATCAGCTGCTGGCTAAATAGTTTTGTACACATCACAGATGCAATGGCACTGATCAAAGACTACAGCATTCATTTGTGGACTGGGCTAAAATCTCCTATGAACCTTTGTCTGGATGCATTGTTTTCAATTGTAGTCTGAACCATTGAGAGCAAAATAGGGGTGATAGGGTTAAGTAGGGTCCTGGGGTTAAAGAATGTCCTTGATTCTACCATCAGAGAGGATATTTCCTTTCCCTTTGAAATTCTGACACTTTCAAGATATGATTACACCATCTCCTTGAAGTGCTTCAAAGCAACTGTCAAAATATTTGAAATACTTGGACATCCTGACTGCAATCTTACCTGGAGGACGTGCCACCATCCACAATATCACTGTTCTTGCTTGTACTTCGCCTGAATTTGAAGTTGATCAGGGATGACTTCTTGCTTTTTTTCCATCTCTTCTGAGCTGAGTTGACATCTGAAATGAAATATTTCATGTTCAAAAAGTCCCCTTCAAAAGGTTATCACACACAAACACAAATGACTGAAGTTATAACATATCTTAGAGATCATCATACAATAGTAATCTAATAGGGTTATTCCAATTTTCTCAGCTATCAGTTTATCTTTCCAAGACACTGGGTAAATCCAATTGTAACACTTGCTACTTAATGTTTAACATATACATAGGGCTTAGTAGTTCTAATCCCACTCTTGTACTGTCAAAAACTGTAGCATAAACATCCTAAATGTATAACAACAACCCTACAAAGAGCCAAGAGGTGCAGTCTTTGGCTACATCATACCACAGTAAAACCAATGTATGCACACAAGGGGGAGGGGAGATATAATGGTCAGGCTATCAAGCAGCAATTTGGTATTGCTAAACTCACCAAGATTTATTCTATTAGCTGCCTGCCTGGTCATCTTCAAGATAAACTGACAGCTTATTGCATCTGCAAAGTTGTCTATATTGCTGTTGAGGTCTGCGATGCTTGAGTCACTGCTGTGCAGAGCATCACGTAGATGGTTCATCTGTATTGCATAGGGAAGCTCATGGCCTGTAAATCAACACAGTGTCCTTTGTTATGATGTTCTCTGGTACACCAAACATTGTGTGATGCATGCAATGGAGTCAGTGTGCTTCATGAAGTCACACCTAACATGTATATCATCAACCTGTACCATGGGGTGAATTAAAGTCTCCACAAAAGCTTTATGAGAACCTGGCTAACTTGGAAGACATAATGAACATTCTAAAATCCACAAAATTCAAGTTTTAAAGTAGTTTGAATAAAATTTACTAAATGCAGAATTTATATTTGTTGTTGCACTGTTGCTATCAAAATGTGGGCAAAGCTTCAAAGAGCAACAATATGAGTATATATCATGCAAATCTTTTAAACAGTCTTACAGACAATGCTATGCAAATCCTTGCTATTAGATTGTCGTATCACAGTGAATGACTTACCTATTAGAGGATACAATGCATCTTCTTTTCCTGATTGCACCCAGAGTTGAAAATCCGACGGCTTACAGTCATTAATTTTAAACTGCTCTAGAGCAAGCCTGATGACTTCATTGGTATCATCACTGTTACAAACCGGGATCTGCTTCCTCTGTGTGCAAGAAGATATGAACGGTTTAGGTTTATATACACCCAGGGTACAATGGTGAGGTGTGCAGCAGAGTACTGTCAATAATTTCAAGGACTGACATCTGTGTGAACTGTAACCTATTAGCCATGGATTTACCCATAATTTCATAGAATGTAAACATACTTTCATTGTTACCAATCACAGTTGGCTTGTTGTTGATTCATATATTGTTTATTTACGCAAGCCTTCATGCAAGATGCTGAAAACTGTTGAGAACTTGGACACAAAACAGCTGTCATGCAAAATATAATCCTCGAAACTATCTACAGAAATCCAACTCTGCAGAGACAAACTGTAAATTTGTACCAAAATTTGACATTGACATGGTCCATACACTTCTACATACCTGTTTTTCTTAGTTACGACTACCAAGAACGTTTTTATGTACTCACTACATTAAGGTGACATACAATTATTTGATTATACACGCTGACCATGAAATAAATTATTATTATGCGTAGGAATACTTCTCAAGACCTATGTGTCCTTTATGTGTGATTTCAAACAACAAGTGGTTGTTTTTCTGTGCATGACCATCCTTCAAAATATAATATACTGACCATAATCATTGCCCCCTGCTATGCACTATTTACATCCTTTCATAACACATCAACAATATGAACCTTCAAACTTATTTCAACACTTACTTTTGTTCAAATATTACAAGCACAAATTCGATGCTGGGTAACCATTGCCTCTTGACACAAGACAATAGACTGAATGGTTACGTGTCAGTATAACAGAAAATAAACTAGAAGTTCACTGTAATGCAAAACTAGATTGTTGATAAAAATCATTCAAAAGTGAACAAAGTTGACAACTTACATATGCATAGGCGTTCAAATCATTGTTTATAACTTTCAGGTTTAGTATCTTTGGCTCATCTTTGCCTCTTTCTTCTTTGATGTGTCTGGTGAAAAAAAAATCCAGATTACATAGGAAGTCCTTCATATGTTCCTCGTTTTTGAAGTTTTACCCTGAGAGAATTTGCTTGAACAATGTAACTGCGGAAATCTCAGAGTCCTTCAAAAATTCAACTTGACAAAGACACTCAACTTCCACTTTCATTCTCCAAATTATCACGCTGGGATTGGCATCCTGCCCCATTGAAACCAACACAGCAGGTGTACCAATCCTTTGAACTTATCTGTTTTGACCTAAGGGACATTGAACTTCTGATACAATTAATCTTTAAAACTTTTGTTGACAAATTTTCTACTAACTCAAATGTTGTTTTAATTCTGCTGAAAGAAAACTGAACAGATAACCAAATTGTAAAGAAAGACATTGTATTATGGAATACAGTTATGTACATGATAGTGATCTGAATCCGATTTAAAGTTTGTTAAAAAATCATTTCTGTACTACTTGTATAGACCTTGACAACTGCAGGGATAGCTCTGTGTTTGAAAAGACATGATTCCTTTCCAAGGTATACCTGCGTGATCTTTGACCTCTGAGAAACATACATATCATGTTATCAACTTACTTGTCCAGCATGCTGCTCCATAGCTGTCGAAGAGCTGCCGATGGAAAGGTCACCACGTAATTGGTGGTTGGCCAACCCAGGACAAAAGACTTATCTGTTGATTTGTTGGACTCACAGACCACATCAAGGCAACATGCTGTCCACAGTTCACTGACTCGTACTCTCTGTTTCAGCCGGAATGTCGTCCCTGATCTGTGATGCGACAAGAAAGTGCATGAGATCACTTGAGGAGCAGTGACTACGTGTTGGATGACACGGACACCAGACAGCTTAGAAACAGAATCACTCCCATGTAAGAAGTTCAATAAACATTCAGTACAGGAAACTTAACGTCTTGTCAACAAACACCTTTGATCCCAACATAAAGTAGGATTTGATATACCTATTTAGGTGCATGTTTTGTGCCAATCGATGAAATGTGGTTATTGTCAAGCTTTGCCCTAACACCAATGCAAATCACACAAGGCTCTACTCAAAGGTAACTCTATTGTGTTCAATGTGTTTGGATGTCTTTTTTTTTACAAGATCTAGGTCAGGCTGCCATCTCGCTTTCAGAACATTGATTCCTAGCTAAAGCTTAAGCCTTGTCATGTTGAATTTTGGCATTGATTATGTGCATATGTGTCAAAACTGGAAAATAAAGTCTTCATTTCTGTGTTTCAAACAAGGATGTGAATCTATGAATAAACTGAATTTTGATTTTCATCAGCTTGGATCCAAAGTGGCCTGGATTTAACTGCAGAATTCATATCTTGATTTTAGTATTACTGCCTTTTTTTGAGAAGCAAATGTCTGTCAGATCACTTACTTTGTTTTCTTTGCAATCAGCAAAACATCGTTGAAAAGGAAAAAATATCTATCTTGTGCTTGGACTCCAGTTGTCAGCTGTACTGGCCCTTCCACAACGTATTCCCTGTTGTACTCATGTTGATGTGACTTCTCTGTCAAACTGAAATAAAATGTGATGAAAGTTGAATTGGACAATCAAACCAATCCATGGCGATGAACATGCAAGCAATGTTTCCATTCAGTTGTTGATTTGACTGATCTACTTGTAAAGGATTCATAGTTTGCTTTATAATACTGTGTTGTGTTGTTGAGGCTAAGGCAAGAATTTTTTTTGAGTTTCCCTTTAAAATATGCTGTTAATCCACAAACTTTACAATACTGGAATGGAATGACAAGCTTTGAACTTTGAATTTTTTTGGGTCATGGAGTGACAATGGAGAGCCTTAGAGCATACAACACAAAGGATAGCTTATCACTGAAAACAAACTCCTTGAAATTTTCTTTTTCCTTTCCTGGTGAGCATCTTACTAAACTTGTGCCTTGATTTTGCTGCTGATGCTGACAGATATACCGACAATGTTCTTACATAATTCAACACAGTATAAACATACAATATGCTAATATTATCACATGGTAGTGTGATAACTCCCATGTAATAACTCACCTTGTACCCTTGGATTTGCCAGAAAATGTACCTCTTAATACATGAGATGGGGCAGAACGTCTTCTTGCCTGTAAATGTTTTGATTTCTAGAGAAATAGAAAGATGGCTGTATGAGCAAAGATGTTTGCAATAACTTTAGTTTTGTGATTCACATTTTTGATATCGGGAATCAATTTTAAACATATCATGTTTCAATCTTCAAAACACCTACAGAGGAATCGATAAGACACACACGTTGATTTCCAGTCATCTGTAATTAATTCATGTAACCGATGGAGTGAAACAAATTCACTCTTTATAGATAAACAGTCTACTGAGCTAAAATTTGTGTTTCCCTGTGGAGTGGGGGGTCCAATTGGTTTGGTTTTGCCCGATGGCATATTTGAATTTCGCTACTCTTTGTTGTCATTTCTCTTGACAGGGTGAAACAAAACATAACTGTAGGAAAGGAAAAACTGATTTAGACAGTATTGTTTGAAATGAGACAACAGAGTTTGCTGTGAGTTTACACCCACACTGCATGATGATGTCTTGACCATACCATCAAACACTTAGCAAATAAATAAAAAGCATTGAAAAAAAGTGATGCTTACAGAATGGCACGGAAGGCAAACAAGCATAACAGAGAAGCTGATTTAATCAAACTCTAATCCCAACAATTCTGCATGCTTCTTTGTCAGAGAAGAGGTTTTTTGAAGCAAGTTGAAAGCTTGTTGGATAATTGTTCCCGTTGGGCCATTACGTAACTACAGCTTATGGACGGCATAAGTACCTTTATTTTTCACAATAAGGAAGACCTCTGTCCATTCAATCGCATCAAAACTTATCCCACATAGAAAATCTCTTTTTCTCTGCTATCTGAAAAGGATGAACTACCTATATATAGCCTTTACAACGTTGCTGAAAGCATTCTTACTGGATCCAATTACAACTGTTTGGCACGGTAGGCTTAGTGTCAGAACTGAATCAGAAACAAGGACCTCCATTCTTTTCTCTCTGCTTGTTCTATTATTTATGATGGTTTCATTGAAAATTGACAAAAACAATAGAAGTGTCCGTATAGGAAATCATTGACTGCTATCAAGAAATCAATGGAAACTATGTTGTTGTTTTCATTTGTCTCTAATTAAAATCTCTGGAAAGGAATTCATTTAACGTTAGAAACAGAATGAAATAAAAGAGATAAACAACAACCATCATCATCAGTTATCTTACCTGGACCATGGCAGCATCTCTGTCAAACAGTTGCAAATTATCATGAGGAAACCTCTCTTGTACCTGTTCAAGCTTGTACTGATTCTCCGCTATCTTTACTTCGTTTTCTCTCTCTTTAACCATCTGATTGACACAACAAGAGTGAAAATATATCTAAGTTAAGTTGAAACTCACTTGAAGTTTGTGGTGTCAGTGTCAAATTTTTCTTTGTTGTTGTTAGGAATAATGTAGCGAAAGAGAGATCAATGGTACCCAAATGGCTGCTTTAGCAGTTCTTGTTTGTCTGTAGAGATTCGTAGGACATTACAGTATATGACTTTGGGGGAAATTCAAAAAAGAATGTCTAAATTACTAGGTGTCTTTTGATGTTCTCAGTGGAAAAGATTTGAAAAATTTGTACGGCAAAATGCATTGAAGCCTCCAATGAAGCCATACATCAGGATTTGCATTGATATATGAGTCAGACAAGTACAGGAGTGTGACAGTATATAGCTATTTGAAGACATGATGTGCTTGCTTTACACATTCATTTTGACATTCTGAGTCAATGTCTTAATTACAAGCCGCCAGTATCACTTTCCATGTTTTAGTCCAATACAGACATAGTTGACAGAGACAAACACAGCCAGACTGCTTTCTATGTGATCCATTGCTCTCCTCAAGTACCTTAGCCTTCATGCTGCGACATACTGTCTTCAGTTTAAAGTACCAATAAAAAAAAAATCAAGAAGCCTTGACAGAAGACTATAACAAAACTTCTCATTTCTCCCTAAAATTGCAACTCCTTAGAGGCTCATTAAACCTGTAGTGCCTGCCCAGAATACCAGATGAAATTGCTTCACCCATGTTTTGGAATAAATCATGAATTACATATATTATGGCATATTGGTACATTTTGCAAGAGATCTGGCGGTGAAATGCACCTTTGAAATGAGAAGTGGTTATTTTCATTTGTTTTAGCACGGAGCTTGAATTACAAAGTGGTCTGTGACAGGTAAATAACAAAACAGTAGTAAGTGTAACAGGTAGCAGACGTAAACACTGCCTACATAAGGAGAGATGGCTCCAGCAAAAACTGACTCTCAACAAACACATGGTGTCGGCCAAATGATACACCACAAACGTTGCAATTTCAACAGAGCAGAAAAGTTGACAAGACAGTGTCAATAGTTGGAGAAACACTGCCACATTCCTCTGTTCATTGCAAGAACATACGTTTACTACAGTACTAGCTATAATTAGAATATACACTTACATTGTTTACTTTGTCCACAACAGGATGAATATCTGCATACGCAGGGCTGGACTTGGAAGTCTTCTCCAATAGCGAACTCAAATACTGATCATATTGCGGTATTCTTTGCACCTGTAAGAGATGAAATCATTGGTCAATTTCCATTTCTCCCTTTCTATTACTTTGTTTTTTTACTACCCTGGGGAACTATTAAAACTGATATGTAATGAGTACAAGGTATTTAAATCGAAGTCAGTCACTGGAACCATTTTTAACATGTACAGTGAAGTGTGATGTCCATGCTGATAACAAGCTGACAGGTCATATTAACATATTTCCAACTTCAAAGTCACCAGTAAACAGTAAGTTGTGCAGTTTCCACATCTGCATGACAGAATATTACCTGTTGGACAGGCCGACTGTTGGCCATTACTCATACTACGGCATTACTACAACTTTTACAGGGAGCATCCAACTAGAAGACATGTTGGCCAAGCTATCGGAGTCACAATATAGCCTTGTGAAGGCGATGGCATTTAGCCAAATAAATCGCACAAAAAACCTTGCTTTCATACGTAAATTGACCCCTATGGCTAAACACATGCAAATATCAGTCATTGAGTCTAACACAATTACACTTTACAAAGCTACTGAAAGATTTCTTTATGCTAATTAGTTGCACAACAAACCTTTTATTGCAGTGGGAGAAAAGCTGCTGTACTACACACTAGATATAAACCGACCCAATTTTACATTTTCAGTTTACACCTTTTTCATCTGTAAGGTTGCTTGGAAGACTAGACAAATATGTGGCCTTGCCACTAACATTTACTGGTTTTATACAAAGAAAACCTTACAGGAAATGGCACAATCTTGAAATGAATGGCGGGATACTTCTACCACTGCTACTTGAGAATAACCCTGACGTTTTCCATGTATTGCAGTTTCCATTACAGAACACTGAATAGCAGTGAAATTGTCATTTCTTCTCTCTGCAGCAGACAGAAAAAAAACCCACTGAACTAACTCTGACAGAACATAATTTCATGGAAATTTAACTTGCATCATGAGCAGTGTCAATCATAATCAAATAAAAAATGACATTGTGTTGTACCTGCTGAAAAGAATTCAATGATGATTGGGGATCTGTAATAATTAAACTGCATCAACTTACATGCAACACGCATTTCAATCTATAAACCTTATTGAGTACAGGGGGTCCCTTCCTCCCATTTGGGAGGGGTCCCTTTCTCCCATTGATGATCCCCGTAATCCTCTTTCCATAACTTATTTCATTGTTATTGTTATTGTTACAATAGCAAGGCAGTGATTTCCACGGAAACTACCCTTTCTCACAAGTACCTTACTATACAGGGAAGATGCTGTTGTTCCAGATTATCCTTCTGACAAACTCTACCAGCAATACCCTGAGAACGGCTCTTTTCAAAACTCTAACAATGTTCTAAACACACTCCAAGGACGTGACTGCTTCGGTGTTTAATCGTTTCCTTTACTGCAAAGGAAGGGCTTGTCATTTAAAAGATGTTTCTGGATTCATTGCTATGCTATGCACACCTATTCACAATGGCAATTGACTGAAGGAACTCACAGCAGGTAAAATAATATTACCAAAGTTTTCTTTGAAAGAAAGCAGTTTTTCCAGCATTTTACTATCATCTTATACTTGTGCGATAAACTGTAAAGAGATAATGTCAAATACAAAATGCAGGGTTCTCATTAAAATTTTTAGGGCTGGGCCACCCTTCTGTTTTTGTAGTAATCTACTGTACAAAAGAATACATTTTCATAACAAAAGAATATGCAAATTAATTATTTAAGAAAATTGGCCATCCCTTTGTTTTTCCAAGCTCTAGAGAATAGTAAAATGGTATTCAAGAGACATGAACTGATTGAATTTACAAGACTTAAAAGTTAGCAAGCACAAGAGTGCAGTTAAAGCATAAAGATATCTTCATTATCTGCTCAATGATGCATGATGGGAGAAACTGGATCCTTTTCTGAGTTAGTGGTATGTTATTTCAGGCTGGGGAACACTGTTGATGTAAAAGCCTTGCTTTGCTTCATTAGGTATGGTAGCCCATTCATCCAATCATGAAATTCCAAGTACTGGGCAAAATGTCCACGGCTACAAAGGCAACATAACTGTGGCAAGACTTGTGTTAAAGTTTCCTGTTTTTAAATTTAGACACATTCCTGCTCAATGTTGGCCTTTGTTATTGATTTCAATTAAAAGCTATAGTTTTAATAACTTCACATTGCCATACCTACATCAGTCAGAATGGTACATCTCTCATGACAGATTTACGGCTCAGAATAACAATATTGATATTTTCTCTTGAAGACTGCAGTCATCTCAGGAATAAATCTATCCTGAATGTGTTGTTGAGTAAACCACAGAAAAGACTAAGCAAAGCAATCAGGCTTTCTAATTCCATGAAGTATTCAAGATTCACAAAGGCTGCTAACCAATATGACTTGCTAAATATGTTTCCTTGTGTTTCCTATGGTTGGTTACATGGAAACTTAAGAATTTATGATTTCCTATTAATGTAGTTTTGTCAGAGACTGCCGAAAATGACTGGGAAACCTATTAGAATTTTAAATGAGCTATCACTAAGTTGAATTTGAACAGTTCGGGGGATGTGAACCGGATATCATTGTGTAATCATCAACTTGTCTGGTATGTTGTAATCACTTGGTTAACCAATCTCTTTTTTTTCTGTAGGAATTCAAAAAATGAATGAATATGCCTGAGGTGTGCAACTTGCTGCTCTGTCATGTGACCTAAAAACAAGATGACCTTTCACCTTACTAACACACTGTATCTACATGCGAATAAGTGACAACTAACGTCAGAGTTGGAGAAAGTCAAACAGAAAAGCAGAGAAAGTTTTGTTTCCTATTGTCCATTGCATTTGTATATTGTCTGGGTGGCTGACAGCTACTGACTTTGCTATTGGTTTGTGTCTATTGTCATCTCAAGTTGGAACTTCCGATATCATGTCACGCTACTCTCCAGACAATGCACTAAATTTTCCTATGGCGGAATCATGGATGAACATTGACAATTCTTGGATGAAAGATCTCTCCAAGATCTTAGAAATTAATTTCTGGAGGTTCAAACAAACCTATATAGTAAAGTTCACGTCCAGTAAAATGGAAAGTAGCGTGAAAGGATTCTATATTGTGTTCGACGTTTAACAAATCTTTTGCTCTAGAGTCAAAGATGCAATATATGTAATTCAAATGGTTTTAGCACATTTTAAAGTTCTACAGTTTGAATGATGACATTCACATAAAGTAAACCAAATCCCCCCCCCCCAACCCAAAAAAAAAATACATAGAAATCGAGTTTTCAAAAAAGTCTGGAAAATTTACACTCAGTTTTGACCTGAGTACAGGGTTTGGAATAAAAGTTCATTCCATTATGTTTTCCAGGAAAAGACATGATCCTTCACCTGACCTGTTTTAAGGAGAACAATTCCACCAAAATGTCATAAAAATAAAATAAAGAACTCTGGTCATGGCTACATTTCATGATCTTTTCAGATCTTTGATGTCATTTCGACAGCCCTGACATCAGCTAGGTGTACCACTATCAGCCAACCATGAAGGACTGGCATGCCTTATCAGTAGCAATAAATTTTGTCTCTTTGTCTCACAATGCAAGGTGCAAAAGGAATGTAGTGGTGACTTGAACTGAGACAGCAGGACGACTGCCCAGTGCCAGTGCTAATAAGTTTACTGGTGGGAGCTATTTGTCAAACTGCTGCCTTGCTGTCGGCAAACTTGAAAAGTTCCGCTCCGGTTATTGTGACACTGACTTAGTGTACATACTAGTTTAATTTACATTGTCAAACGTATCAGTAGCTTTAAAAAATCAAAACTTTAGAATTCCTTTGAACTTCAGGTTTTGTTTTCTCATTCCAGATGTGTTTGCTGTTCTCACCAATGCAGTCTTACATGAATACTTTTACAGTCCCTGGAATCAAACAAGTGTCAGCTTTCTCACAACCACTACCACGGCAGGCATTCAGAGTAATTGCAGCCTAGTTTCAACTCAGAATCAAAGTTTTGATCTCATATTTCCAGATTTCTGTTCTTGTTCTGATTTTAGAAATGTTGAAACTGGTAAATTGCAGTGGGAGAGAACTTCACCAGCATATCAAAGCCTGTACAGGTCAAGCTTGAATACAGATTATGAATTCAGGTACCAAACCCCTTCACAATTCTGATCGCATGCCAGGTCCACCCCTTTGACAAAGGACACCCGCAAACCTGTCCAGCAGGTCTCATAAAAACTGCAAGACAATTGACTGTGCCCAGCCTGAACAAAGATTGAACTTGATGTGATCTACGTAGATATGAGCCTTGACTTTTATGAACTTGTAAACTTCCAGCCTCCATCACCAGAAATGACTACGTGTCAGATAAACCTGATCAGAGTCCGTCAGATCAAAGTGTCTTTTTGGTTAAACAGAAAGCTGATACGGAGGAAATTTGTGCGGAAACAGCAGCAATGACTAGACTTGTTGTATCAACATTGCTGCGTTTACTTGCGGTAAAGTACAAACTTTTAACTAGCCTTTCAAGTGCATAACTCTGCAAATATTGAACATTTTATGGCAAATTTTTGTCTGGGGTCCAACTATTTGTTCCGTTTTAACAGCCTGCACAGTCATGGCAATCTAAATAGCTCACATTACAGTGGCCACTTCCACAAATTTCACTAACATGTTATATTGCTACCCATTTTGAACAAAATTTGCACATAAATAGGACGTAAAATGGATTATCTTTATGAATAAATAGTACTCTAAACATGAAAGCCAAACCACTCTCTCAATAAATTGTTCAGGGGCAAAGATGATTAAAAATACTACAGTTTAACAGAACATTTTTGAAAATGTTATCTATTATATGAATGATGGTGTCAAGTTCCCTTACAGCTTCAAGTTGCTAGGTTTGAGAATGGTCTGGACACGTTCTGAAATGTGAATACCTAGGGGGAATATCTGAGTACCTCATATAATTACAAACTTAACAGATCATTTGTACAACTCTGGAATTATAAGAAACTTTTACAGTTTGTCTTCTCTCAAAAGCAACTTTTGTTTTACAGAAAAATGTATGAATTATGGATTAAAACACCTCAGAGACAATGTGTAATCTTTCAAGTTCACCTTTGAAAAAATTCAATTCTTTATCAAAAATATGCAGGTATTGGTGAACATTATGACTGAACATGAAATGCAAAGAAGAGCAGCTAGGGGCATAGCAGTTAATGTTTATGTACGTGCTGTCACGTTCATAGAGGATAGATAAACTAGCCATATCATGGTCGATAGATTGTACAGATACAATTGCAGAGATATTGATAAACTCTTAACACGTACAATGGTCACTTTGATCCACTGATGTGAAAGCCTCCATAACATATTTAAAGGTTGTAATTTGGTCAAAGACAACACACAGAAATGACATAATCAATAAAAAAATATGTGTTTGGATATTGAGCATCAATGACATAACAGTAAATACGGGAGCATTGATGATTGAAATTGAACAACAATTGTGTTAAATCTTTGACACACTACACCAAGTTCAAACCTGTAGTTACTTGAAGGTACTCTTCCAGCCATACTTGAAAATAAACCTAAACTTAAAATTTGCCATAAAGTTACAAAACATACCTTGGTTTGGGATTGTCCGAGAATGCCACCGACACTACTATGAATTTCCCGCATATCCACACACTTTAAACTCTAACGTCGTCAAATGGCAATATATGACCCAGTAACTGCCGTGCGTCACTCAATGACGTAAATCTGATTGACCAGGTGAATACGTTTACCGTAGCAGTACAGTACAGTCTGGTATATGAAGTCTTGTGTGAACAACAAAAATTGCTGGAAATGTTGGCTCCTTGGTAAAATGTAGAGAAAGTTGTCACACCAGATTTGTTATTTCTCTCAGTACGCTATTCAGTAGACTTGAGGCAACCACCTCTGCTCCACTGTAAACATAACTGGATCTAGTACGTCCTCTGGACCGTCGTTCGGATATGTAGTTCCAAAGAGTTAAATGTTACCACCCACTCATATTAAGATTGAATAGATATCCGGCCTATCCCAGTGTTGAAGAGACCACGTGATTCCTTGGAACCAACAAATCTAGCAGCCACTCCTCTTTAGTGTCTTGAACTATTCTTAAACAAATATCAAACTCCACTGATAAGCCAATGTTACTCATATGCTAATACATTTTCCTTTGATATTTAAATATCCAAAACAATGTGAATTGATATGTAAATGAAGCGCAAGGTTTGATATGCAAACAATTGCAATCTGAGTCAATGAGTCGGCATAACTTCATGTACCAACTTCAGCTGAATAAATTGCTATAATTTAACTCTGTTGAATAGCCAGCACTCCTTACCAGAAATGTTATTGTTTTGAATTGTTGAGCTAACATCCTGTGACAACAAATGTTAAGTACCTCCTGATTTTACAAAGTAATCAATGTAAGAATGGACAGACACAGCTCCGTTTTGCCATTTTGATTATTTGAGTACGGCCTAAGTAGCTGAGTTGGGAAACCACACATCATGAACAATTACCTATTATCTACCAATTAAACACTATAAAACCATTTGTTACAATACTTCTATTGTTTGTTCTTGTATCTCACAATGTAAGGAAATGGGTAAAAAACTAAAAGGGAACATTATTTCTGTCATTGTGACATCAATCTTTTTATACTTTTTTTCTAAGTGAAATTTCTTAACAAAATTCACAGATTATTTTTTAATAGTTTCATAATTATATTTTTCAGCATTTATCTGGTGTTCTTCTTTTGTTTACTTTTTCTTGTTTATTGTTAATGTCACTGAGACATCTATCTTTTTATACCGTTCTTCTAAGTGAAATTTCTCGACAAGATTAAAGCAGTTCCCAGACTGGTTTTAAAGAAAACCATTTTCTGACTGTTCAATTCATTGATGTTTGCTACCAAATTCTGGTATTTTTTCAATAGTATCTATTTTATTTGTTGAAAATGGCTGTTTTAGAGAATATTACAATATTTTTGATTATCACAATTTGCCAACTAATGAGCTTTTTGCCTGATCATGATGGAGATATAATGTGTACTTTTTGAGAACAGTACACCTACGACAAAAGAAAACATCTACAAAGTAGTCAGAACGGAAGTGCGTTATAAGCGTACTTTGCACCATTGTTACAAATCAATGTTATCAGTATTGTCACAAGAATTGTGTCAAGTCTCAAAATATCTTGTATTCATATGAAACTCAGCATTGAATAATTTAGAAACCTTCAAGGAGATATTTTTTACCTCTAGTTTCTTGGAAACACAAGAGATTTACTGATAATGTGGTGCAATAGCCCCAAAGAACTAGTCAGAGATGTCTTAAATTACTGTCATTATACTATAAAACAATTGGAAAAGAACAAAACACACAGGAATTGCTTTTCTGACAGGAATTCCTCAATCTTCCTGAGAACTTAAAGTTGCGACAGCATTTCTGCCATTTTGCAACAACATTACTAAGTATCCGTTGATTGCTGTACAGCTAAGTAAATTCCAAAAAAATTTACTGATTAAACATTTCCTGTGAAGGCTCAAGTCAAGAGCAATGGTATTTGGTCTATGTAACAGTAACTGTTAGAGACTGGATTAATTAAAAGGCTAGAATGATCCATCAATACTTCATATTTTGAACAGCTGACTGATCAACTTGTAACATGATTTGGATCTGTGCCAACAGCTGTCAAGGAGTTCTGAAGTACTTCCTGCCTTACCATAAAGTAAAGCCAACAGAATAGATTTACACTTCTCCCACAATTTTAATTTGAAATAAGATGATTTCCTATAAAATTGAGACATTTGTCTCTGTAGATTAACTTAATGGAAATCAATATCAACATTGTACAAGGTATTTTCAGTTGTTTTTTTTTCAAGTTTTTCTGGCTGCTTTGATAGACACAAAATTTCCAAACATCCGATTGGATGAATACTATCATCTGACCTGAGTCATGTGACCAACAGAATAGACTGATTTTTTCCTGAGCTATCTATTTACAGTTTGTTCAAATTATCTTGTGGAATAGATTGAAATACACTGCACCAAACAGAAATCCGATGAAACAAAGAGCATTTGGCACATAATTTGTTCTGATAATTCAATCTTGAACTATACTCCATTTATTAATTACAATTCTTATATTCTAAATCCAATCAACCATAGTCAACTTAATTATTATTTTTTTGTTGCTTGAGATTTTCAACTGTACCACATGGTCAACCTTCCCATGGTACCTCCACAAAATTTTCCTAAATAAGTTTATTTGCTGCTCCATAATGTTTACAGTGTGACTTTTTCACCAGATATGCATCAGGACTCATGAAAAAACCTTGGGAAATCAATTGGAAATAGCTGCTTGTATAGCTATCATCAATTTGAATAATCTAAATAAATTCATTAGTATCTGACAAATGTTGCATTCACTTCATTGAACACATGGCATTCTTATAATTAACATGTGATTTATTTATCAATGTTCTTTCCATTAAGGAGATAATTTCCAATCTTATCAGATAAGATAGCTGAGTGTGGATTAAAAGACAGTTAGTTGCATATCAGCATTTCATAGGAAGAAGTGGCTATATTGATCAAAACCAAGTATGCCAACACATTCCTCTGTTTGTCTCCCAGGGAATGCACACACACTATTATTCTTTACTTCTGTAAACTCAGTCAGCCTTGATACAACTTCTCCTAACTATTCTACCATTACAATATTAACACTGTCATTTTCCATGCTGTCTTCACCATGTTGTTTTCCAAGTACACATTATACAGAAACCAACACGGCACAGTTCAATACCCTCCTACCCTCCCCACTCCCCATCCAACTTTACTAAACTGAGACAAACAAGTATTATTAAACTGTCATCAAACTTTGTTTCACCTTCACACAAATCCCTGAGCTGGTGTTTCTAATCCTGGTTGAAATACAAATACAACTGCAAGATTATGGCCAAACAAACCTTTAACATGGACAAATTTAATTATTCAAACCTGACAAGTGTTGCCAGGAATCCAAGAGTTGAATGAACCGACACACTATACGTCCTTCAGACATTTTTTCCAAAAACCCTAACTGACAATTGTCTATTAACATATCTGATTGTGGCATTATGTAAGACTTTACCATGTGAAAATCACATCATGCTCTCATTGCTGGCGGCAATCATCAAACAGAAAAGACAGACAAAAACAAAACATAGTAAAGGTAAACACGGATGGCGACAGCAAAAAATACTTTATTTATACAAGTAGAATTTGGATCAATAGGTACATACACGCTGGCTAGATCAGACATCCAGCAAGAAACACAAAATGGTATTCAAGTGTTGACATGAAATTAAAACACAAAATTTATCAATGTGTAGATGTTAGCCAATCTATAAGAATATTTATCACTGATCAGATTATGATAAAAAGATTTGTGAAATTCAAAAATATTTGCTCTTTCCCTTGGATAAACCGTAACTTGACATCCCAGACTATCAATGTCAATATTACAGAATGGTGTCTGCAACCTTTCTCTCATCAAGGCTGAACTTTTAAAATTCTGGCTGTTGCTATTGTTACATGAGCTGTCCACAAGGTTCTACTTTCCAGTTGCTAGGCAACAGCTTCCAAACTGTATTTTTAGAAACAAGAGTGTTGATGTCAATGACTTCAAACAGCGAATATCAGCAATTCAATGAACAGACTAAAAGTTTGGCAGGTACTTGGGCAGACTGAAGATTAGTTTCTATCATTATAAATTTATATTATAGAGGATTTTATAATCAGATAGTGTGCAAAACCTTAGTTGAACTATCTTCCATCTTTCAGCAGATTCTGAAAATGATCTGAATCACAGTTCACCACAGTGAATTTGTTCAGTAGTAACATGGCTTGTTATTCTCAAGGGAGAAAAAAGACCTTTGGTCTTAGAAGTGTTAGGGTAAGGCTGACCTCTCTACAAATTGATCAATTGACTGTAAGAATGTACAAAGATGGACTTTCTACAAATTTTTCGTCGAGGTTGTCTTTCCTTAAATGTCTAGCATGGTTCAAGTAAGCTTTTAAGTATCTACCAAGCCTGAAGTATTTTAGAATATGCAAAGGAAGCTATGTGAACCCATCTCTATCAACAGAAACTGTATGAGAGGATAACCAGGACGGCTTTCTGTCGTGACTTCAGTTCAATTACAGAAACCATATCCTTGTACAAAATGTTGGTTGTGATATTCTTAAAGTAGGGTCTCATATCACAATGAAACTACAATCAAAGAATAGCTTTCTTTAAAATTGTGGTTTAAATACGGGAATGTATAAGAAGGAAGCAGTCTGTGGAATTTATCATCTAGACTAATGCAATATTAGTACTCAGTGTATCAAAACTGTAAAGAAATATTTTATCAGATTTCCTCCACATCCTTTATGGCTATATTGACCCTACATACTGTAAACCTGTCCGAATTGCTACAGACCTATTGTACATGAATGATGACATCACAAAGTCACATCTTTTGTCAACTAAAACATTTGTCTTAAGACAAACCACCATTTCCTCCCATTTTAGTAAATCTGTGACGCTGTCATGGCAAAGACACAGAACAGAACACAACAGAACACAATGTGACGCAACACTACAAAACAAACAGGAATTATAGCCAGAGAGATAAAAAGCCACTACTGGTAATCACACATGTATCCTCACTCAGGATGGAAAGCAGCGGATGACGTTTGTATCCTGTCTGCATTCTGCCTGATGCTTTCCTCAGGCAATTAATGCTTTCTTTTGAAGAAACTCAAATAAATCTTCTTGACCTCACCCCACTTCTTTTTACATCCCCACCCTGGCAATAAAATTTCTATTTTGAGTAGATCGACATTTACGATGCCTTGAAACAATTCTTAACAATGATGCACGCAACTTGAGGCAGTCCAATACTGTAACTGCATACACAGACAACCATCGGATTATGACTTATCTGTGAATTAGACTGTGAAGTAATTGTACTTAATCCTTTCAGCAACAAAATCATGGTACAATCTTTTTGTCTTCCTTGGCAAAGTCAGTCTCCTTCTAGATGGAAAATGCGGTCAAAATATTTGGGCTCATGGTACTTCACTATTTTGCTGGTGATCATAGTTGAGATATGGAAGATATCTGTAACTTATTACAGCTCTGTTAGATGTAATTGACATATACATTAAGATGTATCATTTGATATATTTTCAAGTATTTCGGTTCTGTCAACAAGATGAAATTTCTCAGTTGTTCTACACCCAAAACTATGTCAAGTGCCAATGCTTCAACTTATCAATACAGCCTGTGTGTGTTATGGCCAGTATTATGACCAGAAAGGTGAATGTTAGCCCAGACTACAATTCATTTATCAACAGTAACATAGCATACTGTCACAGGACATTGTGTTGGTGAGGCTTAGTCACGTACCTGTATTTGTATTTCAACCTATTGTAGAAAAAAGAATATAATTATACACGTTTCCCTGTATATACATGATGAATATAATATCAAAAGTAACAGCTACTGTCTGTTTAACACATCTGCTACGCTTGGATACAGAGATCATACCAAGTCATCAGCTTTCATCCAACTTCAGTGGGTGACCCTTGACCCTCAACAATGAAAACAATACAGAAGGACCAACGCGCAGTGGTAAAAGTGACCACCTGTTTTCATGTGACATAGTGTATAGGATGCTGATGGAAATAAGGGATAGATAAATGAATGAACATACATGATGCATAAAACAAACTACCGCTATCACTGTAACTTTGGGAAAAAAACATTTTTTCCATTTACAAGGAGAATCAAAGAAGCACCTGTGGAGTAGCATCCGCATTCAGGTTCACTGACACTGACTCAGTAATTCCATTCAATTATCTCTGGTCCACAGTATGTCATGATTATCCATTAGGAGTCATTATTCGGAGAATGACCCATGAGACAGGTCTGCAATACAATGCACATCTCACAGCTTTTTGGGGAACGAAAATTAAGTACTGTCTATTTCCTTTGCTCTGACGCAGAGTGATGGGATT
This sequence comes from Ptychodera flava, assembly GCA_001465055.1. Taxonomy (NCBI): domain Eukaryota; kingdom Metazoa; phylum Hemichordata; class Enteropneusta; family Ptychoderidae; genus Ptychodera; species Ptychodera flava. The sequence continues at coordinate 100,666 of LD350735.1, forward strand.
GCTTTTAGTTGCGAAGGAAAATATAACGGTATTGGTAGTAAATCTGTCGCAATCTATCAAAAATTAGCTACTGATACATATAACATTTGGATTGATCATATCAGCTCAACTTGTTAGAGACTGTGTCCAAAAATTTGAAAACTGCAGCTTGAGATGTGGCTACACAAAGTCAACTGAACTCAAACATTATTGGTTGAAATTGACACAGTGTTTAATTTGTTTGATATATCTTTATTCAATGAAATATTTAATAGAATGCATGGTCTTCAAAGAATATGTGACCGCTTTGGTTTTTACACTCACTACAACATTTCAATCCACAGTATTGGTGAGTCACAAGGTAACAGAGTCCCTGATGTGAAAAAGTGCATGGGTGGCAAAACATACCTGGTGAGAACCTTAATTTTGACAGAAAACACATCCTTGAATTACTTCTGGATGATTAGAGAGTACCTTGATGAGTAAGGGTAGCATTTCTTTTCATACAAATCAATATATTTCACTGATAATCACATGATGGATTACACAAACATTCATTCTGAGTTTTAGAAACAAATTCAAAGATAGTTTTCCAATGTTTCACAAAATCCCTCCGTACTGTATCCTGTGTTAATATTTCATTGTACAAAGGACCTTTATAATATTTCATGTTGATAGTTTAATAAGAATCCAATGTTTCACGCAGACCTATTCCAAAAGTGAAGTAAAGACTTCACATAATAAGAGTGACTTGATGTAGTGATAATGATGAGGATCATAACAGCAAGACATTTCATTGTAAGATGATGCTGTGCAGGGGTCTATCAGTGAAACAAAACAACACAAATACCATAAAAGAAAAGGAACACTGAATAGCAATATATGGAAAGTGAAATTCATGGTCATTATCCCTAATAGCAACATTGAAGCTTTTCACAGGAGGTAGCGGTCATTCCATTGGTATTTACTCAATCTTGATTCTAAAGGTCACATGAGAAATTACACTCTTATTAAACTCTTATTAAGACTTCAACCTTCAGCAGGGATATCTTTTGCTTGGTTTGTTTCTAAAGGTTACCAGGCCGATAACCAGGCCGATAACCAGACCAATTACCAGGCTGATAACCAGGCTGATAACCAGGCCGACAGCCATGCTGGTAATCAGGCCAATAGCCAGGCTGTCATTTACAGTGCAAGAAAATGACAGATACCATGGATTAATTGCATATGTAAAACAATTTTACTGTTAAAAATCTGCAACTCAGTTTTTACAATGTATTTCAGGATGACTTGAACTCAAATGATGAATATGGTACAAGCAATAGCTATAGAGTTAAGAATATTGATTTTCCAATTTTTTTATCAAGAAAATGTTGTGCCTGTTTAAAAAGACAGTATACAAAAAATCTGGCATAAGATACAGTATATGCACAACAGACATGCCAGGGATAATTTTCAAGGACATTTCAATCAGACATTGTAGTTACCAAGCAATAACTTCAAGACACTTCAATGGCCCTGCATTTTCAAACCTGACTTCATCTAATTTATCTCATAAATAGTTTTTGCCAAGGTACAAGGATATCAACATTCTCTTTGATTAACTTGAGATATCCAGTATGATCAGCTTTCCCACAATGCACCTCATATCCAGTACAATGACCGGTACTTCCATAAAACATCTGTACTTTTATTTCAACCTTTCTCTAGTAACAGATGCATGTCTTCCAAACAGAGTACTAAGTTCTGTTTCAGGCATATTTTCAAAGTCAAGACCGTATAATCAACAATGGATTTCCCATTGACAGCTAATGTGATGGGTGTCAAATATAACTTTACTGTGCATATGCCATGGTTACAATATGTTAGAGCAGCTATTCTGTTGATTAGCATATCTGGTAGATACCAGGTATTTTAGCATGCATATCTTCAATTTCTTTGGCTACATTGGCATGGTAAACTGGGGGAAAATGTCAAAAGTAAACAAGAAACACTGTACATCCGTGCAAATCCTTGAACTTTCCAAATTCTTGTTCAGGTTTCAGACTCATAAATGTCAGAGCCAGTGAAAGCAGATGTCTGTAAAAATACAAAAGGACCATTCTTGTCGCCATAATCTGAGCTACCCTAGACCTATATAATTGATGTATGGCATTCCATTATCAAATCAACTTCCAAATAATCCTCCATTTTATGAGTGACATTATCTCTCTTTTGGGCAAAACATTTGATTGGTGTCTTTTTCACAGTTTGTTAGCTAGACAAAGCCCTCTGCCAACTTAATGACCTGATTTAAGACACAACATGACACACAGCCCCACAGGTATAAATAGACTTTTTGTTTCTTATCAGCACCCCTGTCAAGTGACCATGATATAAATGAGCAGTAAACCCTGGACAGAATTAGCCTTAAGCTAAAGACGTTTGATATATGATTGCATTCCAGTTCAAACATGAAAGTAGGTTACTGAGCGTCTCTGTATGCAAATTAAATAATCAGGAACTTCATTTCATTGCATAAAAAGACCAGAAGTGCTCTTGTTGTACTGAATCTAGGCCACAATTTGGTCCAACCTTAATATTTTACTATGGTGTAGCCACACCTAAATACAAGGACCTGAGGTGCCATAGTTGAGTATCTCTTGCTGTAAAATTACTGTTCAAACCATTTATTTAGATTACACTTCGGTGGGAAAAAACATTATCAAGCCAGCTTTTTGTAACTTTTAGTATTTACAATCAGATGTTTACATTCACAAGGAAAACCATTTTCTGTAGAATTGACAACCTGACTCAGACTGTGTAAAAATGCCTATAACTTGGTAAAAAGGTACAATTCCTGCGTTAATGTTCTTTTGGTCTCTGTTTCATTAAAACTTCAAAACATAGCACCATCCTGATGTATGATATATAACATGTTTGAAATGACCAAGTGTAAGTGACTAGTTTGCATGCCAAAAACCAGTTTTCACACCTTTCTCAACTTATGCTCCATAAAATAACGTATAGATGAATCTAGACATATCAAATTGAATATCATGTGTATGAAGAAGACTATTTTCAACTGATACACTAATTTAATTTTTTGGACTCACAAATTTGTTTAAAGCCATTGCCACAGGAAATGTGACTACGACTTTGTACCAGTAACAATATTTTATGCATACCCAGAGTCTGTCAATTATGAAAACAATTTTAGAGGCACCCTTCTCAATCCATTTCTTGTATCAGTGAATGTGTGAAGTGCTAGCTAACAATTTCAATCTTTTATTCTCCATTGAAATTTTTTTAAACCAAATAAATTTCCTGTAGATAAAACTGATTAGGAAGTGGGGCTGTTTATTAATTAATGGGATAGTTTTCCACTCCCAGGTCTCTTTGATTCATTATAATTTTAGATCTATAACTAATTCTGTTGACAATAACATCACTACTCTTTCCTTTCCAGTTCAGCTGTTGAACAGTGAAACATTAAATGTAAATTTTTCTTTATGAAAGTGATCACAGGAAATGCAGACAAGATTTTGTAAATATTTCAGAAAGCGGACCTCCTTTGATCTGAATCTGACAAGCTACTTTCTAAAATAAAAAAAAAATCTTTAATGTAAAGTAGTGGTTTTGTTGCTGGAGATTAAGATTGGTGACAAAGCGAAAAAATGTTACAGTAATGTGTGAAAACAAGCGGTAGCATAACTCAGATCAATAGAACCATTGTCTGCTTCAAAAGCATAACAGGAAACTCCTAACTGATTGGAAAATTAGAATGCAAAAATATTTTTATTATAACATCAGAACAGAGATAACAGTTGAGGTTTTGGTGTTGAGAATATCTACATGTCACATACCACATCATTAGTGCTATCTTAATTTGGATCATGTTTTCCTTCCATTCTTGTAATTTCTTTCCTATGAGATACAAATCATTTGGAAATGATCTGGAAAGTTGTCCATGAATCTGGTACCTTACGTGATCTGCTCAAAAAACTGGTTTTTCGTATCTCAAAACTGAAATTATTATTTTTTAATTCCTAGTATTAGTGGTCCAATAATAGGTAGTAAAAATTATCCTCAGCCCAAGGACATACCAACACCTTTTGGTTCAAAGCCCATATACGCAGCATATGTAGATTTACACCTTTAGAAACTTGACAAAGGATAGATACAGTGAAAGCCACCTTGTAGACTTCATCACTTTGTGATTTGTCACCCACACTGACACAAACCAATTCATAAAGATGCTTGTCTGATAGATTTACACAAAAATAACTTTGCTACAAGAATAATTATCTTCAGATGGAAACACTTGCAAGGTATTTTACAAACAGCATGTCAACATCATTTCACCAAAACTTTGATGAAAGTGACAAAGTTCAGCCCAAACAACAGGTTGTCTCCTACCAACATTATTATCTAACTTTTAATTGACATGGTCTTTTCATAAAAATGTCACTTCTAAATCTCAAAGAATGATGATAAATATCAGAAAACTCAGAAAAGGTCAGTGAATTTATACAATTTTGGCATTTTAGAATTCCTTCATTCCATATTGCTGTGTTTGAAACAACTTAGCCTGGTCAAAACTGCACCTGTTTCATGAACACTGGGAGTACACCAAATTTTACATCAATCATATATCTGTCAACAGCTTTGTCTCTATCATCAGTTCATCTTATGAACTGACTGAGAGGTCCTTTTCAATGAGAAAATACAAAATACCCCACAGAGGGGTTTCTGGCCACAATGTGTTTTTTCTATCAGATTGAATGATTTCTAAAGTCATATCAAAATATCATTTTACAAGGACCAGAATGAATATTTGTCAACTCTGATTTTACATTCATATGTATTCCCTGATTGAGAAAGGTGTAGCCTTGTTGATCTTCAATGTAAGATGCAACTCAGAGAGTGGTAGTACAATGAACTCTACTGTGAGGCAGTAAACATGAATTTTTCAAGACATGCAGTCTCCTTTATCAGATGCTGGCTGGAATGAGTATAATTTGTTTGATTTTCACACTACCCCTTTCTTATGATTTTTCTTTTGACATCTCTGTTTCCACATATTTTACTCTCAATATTTTGTGGTCAGTTGCTTCACATTTTCATTCCACTCCAGTATCTAATTAAGTAGATTATTTGTCTTCGAAGACTAATGCTACCCTGTTGATCTCATTGTGCCAACGCTCTCTTACTCTTAGTTCGCTTGTTCTTCGGTTTGAAAAGTTGTTTGTTATGACAACTGTCATGGTATCGGAACCCTTGATTACTTTTACCAATTGAAAGCATGGTTTTCACTTTGCATGCAGATAACATAATATGTCATCGTAGATCTTGTGTTTGTGTCACATGTTAATGAGGTTTGCAAGTGTACATGTATACAGTGATTGACTACTTGAGATTTAAAGATATTGCAATACCACATGCTTTCCATTCCATATCAAGGTCATAAGGAAAGTGAATTTGTTCCTTGAAGACAAGAAATTCTGACTGTCAAACAGGATGTTTCTTAGGTAGGAATTACCAAGGTAGGTTTAGCAAGTAATAGTGATTGACTTACAGGAAGTAGAAGCAGTGAATCGATGGAGTGTCTAGCAGCACCCCGCTGTCGCTCACAGAAATCTTGAAACTCTACAACACCTTGCTTCTTTTCGTTGAGCAGCCTGTGAAAACATGACACCTCATTACTATCAAGAAGCCGACTCATCTGCTTGTAACACTGGGAGCAGTTTCTCAATGAAAGTATTGTATAGAATGGAACATTGGTAAATTTTACGGATATCAAGGGTTGATTTTACATGCAAATGAGGTCATGTTGAGTTTTGTCAGGTAGTTTATCATGGACACTTGTCATCATTCACTAGGACAATGACTTCCTCATAACATTTAATTATTGTAACAAGCAGGTTTAAAAAGTGACAAGAAAACCTGTCATTGTTATCAGGATCACTGGAAGACAGTAAGGCGTTTATAATTCACAAACTGAATCTTGTTTTTCCTGTGTAAAGATCAGTTGATATCACCTTTTTTCCTGTCTTCTTAGAAGTTTAGCCGACAAAATGGAAAATCAACATTTCAGCTTGGAAGTGTCTCAGAAGAACCCGCTTTCAACCACAAAGCATTTTACTGCAGGGCTAATAAAGCTTTGGTAGTGTCTTTTTCAATACACAGTACACCTTTACTATGGTTTGTTTTTATGTCTGGTAATTAGAGCTACTAAAAGCTGACAGTTCAAAATTTACACTAGGGTATTCAGCGACTGCATTTGTTAAAAAGACATGGAATGTTCATTATTCTGGCTAGTACAAAGAATGCATAGTAGCATAACACAGTGATAGCAAACTTGTTGACCATCAAGACAAACACTGTTTGTAAAGAATTCAGTAACAGATGCCTAAGATGTCTCCGTGTAAGATCAACAAAAGCTGTCAGCTTGCAAGTGACACGTTGACAATGCAAGAATTTTGCTTGCTATTCATAGCGTCATTTTCCAAATAGCATCAACTTTGTAAGTTCATATTTTCAAAACTTCACAGGATCATTTTCTTATTTAACATGGAGCATATATAGTCATGCTGGATTAGTTTGAAGACATTTAATTTGCAAGTTAAATTTTACACAATACAGACTGTGATAGCAATATACCATTATGTTTCCAGATTAGTCTTGAAATACCTGTACCAGACAATTGTTATTTTTAATTACTATTAATATTGAAATGTTGCTTATGAAACATGGACATAACTGGAATTTCTTCTTTCATCTCACACACTATCTTGCTAATAGTTTCAATATACTTCTTGAATCTTCATCTATATTACGACTCACAGTTTTGGAAAAACTTTCTGTTTGTTAATTTAATTCTGTTTTTGCATTGGGTGATGTGTCCTCTTTGAATCAACATGTAACACTTTAAAATCTTGTAATTACATGTGTAATCTCAATTCACATGTAGTAATACAGTTGGAAGTTAAAGACCTTGAATGGTCAATATCAAATTATGCATAAAGAATAGAACTTGGCTATGTCATCTAGTGTCAAATAGACAAGTACCCGATATGTGTCTGACAAAGAACAATACTGGCATTGCAATGAATAGCATTGATGTTCATTTATATCCTATGATTATCATATGATTTTGATGATATAGATTGGGATTTTCATTACTTCAACTGGGCCCACTTGTCCTCAGGATTGTCTCAAAGGCAGAATTACGTTTGTACATTTTGCTTGTGACACACTGTACTAACACCTTGCAAACATTTGCAATGCAACAGGTGTGACAAATCCACAGAAGTATACAATGTGTGTACAGATGATAATTGCCTGATGTTTCTTACCTCTTGATCTCTGGGTATCTTAAATGATAGCTGTCATACATGGACAAAAATTCTTCACTGAACAGTTCGCCTGGACAATAAAGAAGAACAAAATGAGTGATGGTTGATATGGTACAAACATAGAGTAAGACAAGCTTGAGTTACTGTTAGTCTAGTAGTGTGTGAACATGATTCAAGGAAACACAGTACTTCAAACTACATTGATTAGAACAATTGAAGTGAGAAGTGCCAGTGTCTACTATGTTTAGTTATTAGTTGAAAACTGTTTAGTTCCTTGTTCAGCCACTTCCTAGTTTGATGTATTGAATTTATTGTAAACTGCTATGAAATCAAATACATCACTGTAGTAGGGAAGTCCCCATCTTTCTTCCTCTACATTAAAGTGTACAACTACCAATTTCACTTATTTGTGACTTCCCTGGATGTTTTCATGACAAAACTTTTCAACTGTCCTCTACACATAGATATTACACATGTGAACTGTATGGCTTGACTCTTGCTTCCATTTCATATCTACATGCAATTTTTCAATTAAAACAGTACAATGCTTTCTTTTAAATTATGAAAACTTAGTAAAACTCCATGATATAGTTCCATAAACAGTTTTCAATACTTTCTCCTGAAAGAGGGAGTATAAAGTCTCCTCAAGGATTTGCTCTATTTCATTAAAATATTCCTAGAAGTTATTGGCAGTAAAGGATATTAGCTGCTATTTATAAACATAATGAAAACACAGCCCTACATCATAAATGACAATAAGGAAGGAAGTTTTAAACTGTAAAATTCTGTCAGGCAAAATTTTCCATAATGTCCATTGCTATGATGGTTGAAGTTGACATTTGTAAATTGTACAGGGTTGCACTGCTTTCCCTAGACTGTTTAATCATGAAATCTCAACCTTACCAATAAAGCTAAAAAACTTTTTGTTCAGAGTTCCAAAGCTTAAAAGTGTTTGATATAAAAGATGACATTGTATGCTACTTTTTATCCATACCGTCAACCTACCACAACATTATTCACATTTATATTGAGTTGAAAAATTTGTAGTATAGAAATATAAATATTGACTTACCCAATGAAAAGTGTACATCATTCCCAAGATGTATAATTTCTTGCAACTGTAACAAAACAAACACATAAAGAAAGGTTCCTTTTAATCAAACTATTGTGAACTTTGTTGTCAGTTTTGAAAAGTAGAGTTTGTGCTGTCACAATAACTGCTGTTGTTTGCTGGGAAAACTTCGTAAAAAAACAGCTGACTCAGTGTGAGGACATTGTATTTATTAAGAAATAGACACAGATCTTATCCAGTATCTGAGCGCAAACCGCTGCTTTGTATTCTGTAACAGTCAGATTGACCCAACCAATGGTCAGTTCAGAGGTTATAAAAACCACAAACATCCTGGATCATCCAAGCGTGGCAGGCACCCAACACAATATCAAAACACACACAAAACACTGGCCATAAATTCTGCATCCCTTCATTCAGATCATTCCAAATGAATGCTTCAAGTTATGTGTGACCTCAGCTGAACTGCTAGCCATAATTAGTTCAACCTTGGCATGTTTAAATTAAGCCGGCAAGACACCGGCAAACAAATCTTCACTTCTGTCAGGTCTATGTACAAACGGATGTAAACAATATCTACAAACTGCAGTACGAGTTTGCACCTGGTATTCGGAAGTGAGTGTCTACTGAAATTTACAATACTAAAAAAATTATATTTTGTCGCGCACAACAGAGGAATTTCAGATGTTTAATGAAAAGGAAATTGAAAAAAAGGATAATAAAT